>QXVZ01013523.1:0-15787 GCA_008931825.1 Phallusia fumigata | reverse complement strand
TATTGCACCACAATGACATGTTATACAAACTGTCCAAATTTCATCCAATTCAGAGGTTGTTTAACTATTTGACCCATTTTAGGGGTCTAGTGGGGTAAATGCTGGGGCTCTAGGGTAAAAAACATTAAATATTACACCACAATGACATGTTATACAAACTGTCCAAATTTCATCTAATTCAGAGATTGTTTAACTATTTGACCCATTTTAGGGGGATAGTGGGGTAACTACTGGGGCTTTAGGGAAAAACATTAATTATTGCATGACAATAACATGTTAAACAAACTGTCCAAAGTTCATCAAATTCGGAGATCGTTTAAGTATTTGCCCCATTTTAGGGAGTTAGTGGGGTAACCGTTGGAATATGGGGTCAAACAAAACTAATGACATAACTCCATGACCTATCTACCAGCTGTAAAAGTTTCATCCAAATCCACCAAACATTTGATGCCAAAGTGCATAGACATAGTGCAAGGAAATATTTTACCCTTTTGGGGGCTAGCGGGGTAACCCTTGGGGCTAAGAAGTCAATCGAAATGAATGGCACATCGCCATGACCATATCTACCAGCTGTGAAAGTTTCATCCAAATCCATCAAACATTTCATGCCAAAAGTGCATGGACAAGCTGCAGGGCAGAAAAAAGAAAATAAAAAGAAAAAAAAGAAAAAACAAACAGAGTGAAAACAATATGTGTTCCCTTTCAGGAAGTGGACCCATAATAATTTGGGATTTGCAGCGGCTATAGGGTCAAATAAAAAACTACTACAAACTGTATAAATTTTCACCAATTCGAACATTGTTCAATAATTTGACCTATTAAACAAATCAAATAACTACAATGCTTCATGTTTATAGTTGACTGCATCTGCACTAAAAACCTTAAAATTACAAAAACTTTTCATCTGTGATGCATACTCTTTGGGGGCTTGCTGAGTATGGGGTGTTATCCCAACTGCACCAAACATTTCGTGCCAAAAAAACTATAATAACAACAGGCTGCAAAGCATCCAATTTAGCATTGATGGCAAAACACAAGCTGCATTATGCCAAGGTTAAAAACACAGTAGCCTTGCTGTACAGGATGTTTAAAACAATCTGAATTTGGAAAAAACTTTCACTTACCTCATTTGCATCAGATTCATAATCATCCGAGGGCGGAACTGAAGCATTTACATTAAATGATACCTTCAACCTGTTGCAAAAATTTCAAGTGTTAGTCTTCAGACAAAACTGCTAACCCTACACAGGGCCCCATTCTCCACTAACATGATGCAAATTTTAAAAGATAGGCCAACTAGAGAAGTGGCATATATTTTGTCGCAAATACACTACAACCCCTCAAAATGATGTTTTTCACAATTACAATTTCGTTCATTACATTGGATATAGTTACATTTAATACCTGCATTACATTGAGTCCCTAATTCCTTTGACATTTTATAACAATGTTTCTGTTAGCATAAGTGTATGGGTCCTCCCACACATGCAATTGTTGATGGTGTTAATGCAATGTCAGTTTGAGAATAAGTGAAAAAAATTAAACAAAAAGTAAAAAATACCACTTTAAATCAAACTAAATCATTTCCTACATCAATTACAATCTCAAAGTCAAAAGCAAGATTTAAACCCCACAGCCACACACTGAAAGGATGCATCAGCATAATTACCCATGAACAAGACTAGCAAGTAAAATTATGATAAAAACAACATTTACATTTATCCCTGTTAAGAAAAGGAAATTCAGATAGTAAATGTCTAATAAATCTTACAGATTACACTTACTCATCACCATTGACATGTCCTGTGATGGTGCATTCTGTTCCATTGACACTTAATTTCCAATCTCCACCAATATTGGGGATCTCAAGCATGTTTGCTTTCTCATCTGTAACTTCATTTTTCAAAAGTTGTGTGAATTTTTGATCACCTAAACATTATCAATTATTTGAAGTGTTAGAATCAATGAATACTAACAGGTCTGGTTTTGTATAGCAAACACTTATTATGTCAAAACATGTTTTGAATTGACAACTATCCCAGGTATAGGCGTCAATGTTTTAGTAATTTTTTTTCATGCATCGTGGCAAAATGATTAAATCCAAGCAGTCTGATAGTCATGTCAGAAATCAGCAGTTCAACTGTACTTCTTTGACGGTTAATAAGAGGTTGGTCGGAACTTAACATACGCCTAATTTGTTATTACGTCTAAAGCAGCAGTTGTAGAAACGTGGAATATGTTTTATACACAAGTACTGGCTTGTATCTTCCTATTGAGAACAGACAAAGCGTTTTTTAAAGATTTTGGACTGCATCATATTTACATATGGGAGTTTCAGTTTCATCAGGTAATTTTACCATAAGGTTTACCACTGTTGAGACATTATTGTTCTGTCACATGGAAAATCATTTTAAAAGCTTCTGACATAATTTATTTATATTTTGCAAAATTGTGCGTTTTTAGCTGTTTCTAAACCAAGCAAAAAACAATAAATGGTGCCTTGCTGCATAAATTTCCACAATTTCAGGCAAGGTTTTATAATGAAAGTACATTTAATCATACTCAAATACAATGGTAGAAAGATACAATGTTATATCTAACCATGTGGTACCCAAATGAGTATTGGTAAGTGCTGAAACCAACAGTAAGTGTATATCGGCGCAAAATAGACTTTTCACTGCATTGTTTAACACACAAAAAAATGGTTGGTGTAAACAAGTCCTTAGAATATCCTTGTGTTGCTGCAAGCAAAATATGTTTTGAAAGGAGGGATCAACGCCTGTAACTCACCAAATGCTTCAGTAACATAAATTTGACCAACAATATGCCTGCTAAATTTTCAATAAACTTGTTTCAAAATATTCTATAGTAATTATGTAATTCCCCAAAATAGTCAGCTAGTCAGTAAAAGTCTGTGTGCTTTGAGATTCAGTCATTAACTTTTATATCACAGATTACCTTTAAATTCCCAAAAAAATGTGTCCAACCTTACACAATGATAATTATTAACCCCTAATCTTAATCTTTCCATCTGTACCAATTGGATTTGTTCACTCAAATAATTTGGGAAACGTTCTAGTTCAGCTTATGGTGCAATCTGTAACTTTTAGTCATTCTGAGTCATGAAAAAGTTCCTAGACAAAACTAAAAAACGGCCACCTATGCATTCACTAGTTTGTAATAACATCCAGTACACCAGAATTATTTAAATTTATTATCTGGCTTCGTGCACCCACCCTTGTGCTGTTGTTAACATGAGCTTATTTGGTGGTTGCTATTTAGTCATGCACATGAAGATTTTGTTCAGGATTCAAAGGCTTCTGAGAATTATTTTTAAAAGTCCTGATTTTCAAAAGATGAAAATTCCAGATTCTGAAAGAGTGGCCGAGTTCAATTTTTTAATACAATGCTGCTTGGGGTCACCACCAATAAATACCTTTATTAAGGACTACGTTTGTAAATTGGAATTAATGGTTATGTTCGATAAACATCAATTTTAAATTTACTTTCACTGTGCAATCCTCCACAGCTGCATGTGATGGATGGTAACGTGGTTTTGCCATTAAAACATCTTGATGAAGATGGTGCAAGATACCACAGTGACCGATGGAAGTTTTGACCCAACATGGAGGAATTATTTAATGTTGAAATATGAGATGAATTTGCAAACAGATGAGAAGAGTCATTTCTGCAAACAAATGAAAAGGTACAATTTCGCTCAGTATGCTCAAAGTAAAGTGATAATGTAGTTTCTGTATAGCAGCTTTGCACGGGGAAAAAAAGGCACCCTTGTTGGGCAGAGGGTGGGAAGTGGCAGGAAAACAAAACAATATAAGAATCAATTTAGATTGGACTTTAGCAGAGATGTGTTTCTGGNGGAATTAATGGTTATGTTCGATAAACATCAATTTTAAATTTACTTTCACTGTGCAATCCTCCACAGCTGCATGTGATGGATGGTAACGTGGTTTTGCCATTAAAACATCTTGATGAAGATGGTGCAAGATACCACAGTGACCGATGGAAGTTTTGACCCAACATGGAGGAATTATTTAATGTTGAAATATGAGATGAATTTGCAAACAGATGAGAAGAGTCATTTCTGCAAACAAATGAAAAGGTACAATTTCGCTCAGTATGCTCAAAGTAAAGTGATAATGTAGTTTCTGTATAGCAGCTTTGCACGGGGAAAAAAAGGCACCCTTGTTGGGCAGAGGGTGGGAAGTGGCAGGAAAACAAAACAATATAAGAATCAATTTAGATTGGACTTTAGCAGAGATGTGTTTCTGGTACGGTTAGTTAGTATTTATTGTACTCGTTAATAAGAGGAAAAACGATTCGCGAACAGGTGGGATAAATAAATAATAAATAGTTAAAAAATTACATCAGAAGTTTCAATCACTTACCTTGTAGCAGGTTTAGCAAAAACTTGACAAAATTTAATGCATTGGGACCAACTTCTAGCTAACTTTAAAGACATTTTTTACGACGTTTTGCACAAATTTTACTTTAAACTTTTTAACCTCGTGCCTTTTTCGATGCAGCGTGCGTCAACACTTTGACCAGGCAAGGTATAGTTTGTAGGAAACAAAGAATTGTACAAAAAAATTAAAAAATCTAATCATTAAAAAGAAAAATAATCCCTTTTAATTACGCTTTTTAATTACAAATACACGTTTTGTTTAATACTGAAGAACTGCCACAGGACGATTTGAAATGCTACGTAAAAGAAACATTTGTGCACGTGCGCCATTTCGAATGCAATCGGCGCGGGGGAAAAAGTGCAAACCAAAGAGAGAGAACATGACGTCACACACAGCGTCTAGTGAGATTTCAATCGAAGTGAAAAATTCAATCAAAACAACTAAGTTTAGAGCACTATAAGCTACCCAGATATTTTGCTGAAATTTCCCACATTACTTGCTTCATTCTTCTATTTTATAATTCCTTTTTCTAAATAGTAGAACTCCTTCGTACCTTATCCTGTTTCAATGGCCGTTAGTCCGATCGGACTTTTCCCCTTTTTACGTCCGATTGAATCCAAGGTAACCAGCTATTTTTCCGACACCTTGTTAAAAAATGAAGTGGAATATTCAGGCCCAAAATTCAGTCAATGACCGAAAAATGTCTCTAACATTTTGCGCCCCAACTAACTTACAAGCTCTCACTTTACACCTGGTGGAAACCGTATTTCTTGACATTCCACCTTGTCCTTTTTACCCTTTCTGTTTTCGTTGATATGCGTCTGCGATTGATCTTGTCTCTTCAGACTGATTGGCAGCTATGGGTATCTTTTCTTGTTTGTCGAAAGAAAAATTTAATTCAGCATTTTTGCGTTTGAATGTGACCGTGCGTATTCTCATTTGTTCTTGTTCAATGCGGGTCCGATTCTGCTAAGCAGGGTTTTTTGGGGTTTGAAACCATGGACGATCTTATGCCATTCTTCTGTGTTGTTGAGCTAAAAGCAAGTGGAAACCAAGTTTTTGCGTGAGTTTGATGGACTATGACAAATAGCAACGTTATAGGAAACAAATTAAGTTACACACTGTAAAAACTGTTTTTAATCTGTCTGCGTTTCTATTTGATTTATTAAAATTCCAATTGAAGTTTGCTTAAAGTTCTTGAATTAAAGTAACCCAAAATGCAGTTAATAATAAACATACTACATTTTTACGTAAAAATGAAAAACATAAAAGCTGAAAGATGTCAAAAACATAATGTGACGTTTAGTAGTTCTTGATGCAAGTAACAAGATTTCGTGCGTCAAAACAGTTTCATGAATTACTGACCCACGTCAAGACACTTCCATGCTGACTTCTATTGAATGATTCCCCGCTTCCGTTTAGTGCCATAACGTCATTGCAGACATTCTATGGGTAAAACTTGAGATCCACAAACATACTGAGGGAAACGGTTGTGAAAGAAGATACTCGCACAGTTTTAATTGTTACTTTTCAGGAAAAATTGCGGCGAAGCGAACATGTTTGGTCACTTATTAAAAATCAGCTTGTGGTTATTGGTGGCTTTTTTTAGCACAGGTAGGAATTTATAATCAGATACAGTATATAGCCGCCCAAGATGTCTACATGACAAATTTTAGATAATATTGATGTTACATAAAATGTTACATAACAACACATCAATGATGTGTAAATAGAGTAAATTTAAGCGATATTTTTAACGCTGGTTGCATCTATCCAGGATTTTGTGCTCTTAAGCGATCCCGTATTTCGATGAGGGGTTTTACGGCGCCCTTTGATGGACGACCCTCAGCTTTGACTGGTGAAGTTATAACGGCCGGAGAGGGAGATATTGGAGTAGTTTCTGTAAGTTGCATAAAAAACTAGTGTGAGGCAACACCTGCAAAAAAGTCGACCATACACAACAAATGTTACAAAGCCTGCGAGGCAAAGAAGCTGTATCGCGTGTCGAAAGTTCGGCATTAATGACTGCTTGAGGGATACTTCATTTACATTAGTTTGGAAGCGCTTTCTTACATTCATCGCGCCATCAATCACAACCAGATTTTATCGTCCATGACGTAACATAACATTGTATTGTAACATAATGTTTTAAATTTGACATGCTTGATATACAGGACTTTACCACCTAAACAGAGTTAGGGGTATAGAAATCAAATCAGATGAATTGGTTCGAAAAAAAACAGCTTGCAAAAATATTGTAGCGGCCCCTCTAGCTATGTTTACCTTACGTTACACGCGCCTACAACGAACCGGACAGATTACCTTCTTTCTTTCTCTTTTGTCGAGTGTGTCGTATTCGCCTATATGGTCTTATTTTATTTTTGACGAAGTTATACACCTCGCCTCAAGCCTGCGATTTTAGTCTGTTACGGCCCACGAACTGAACATAGACTGACTTAAGGCAACACACGCAAGAATCTGAACAAACTCCCCTGTAAAAGATTTCGCATATTACCCTTCTTGTAAATCATTAATTTTTCCCATGTAGGGCAACACCTCGTGTGTCGAATACAGTGAGTTTTCATGCATGGATGGTCACACATGCATATCGGTGCTGCAGGAATGCGATAAGGTTAACGACTGCCCTGATGGAAGTGACGAACATCTGGAATGCGTATATTTTCCCTGCGGAGAGGGAAGGTTCATTAGTAAAGAGTAAGTTGAAACCTGTTTTGCGGGAAATTTTGACATCTTTACCTGGAAACCCAGTAAAATTAGTGTTTTAATACAGGACGAACCTTACAAAACTAAAAAAATTGTTTATATTAGAACAAAACTCGAGCAGGTAAAAAACGGACGGCTAAAAATCAAATTTAGTAAACATGTTGATACTTTTCATCCAGATTTACGTGTGATGAGTTTGAAGACTGCCCTGGTGCTACGGATGAAGATCAAGAACACGCCAACTGTTCAGTTGTAAAATGCGTCGATTCCATGATGGCTGTGGTGAGTTTATATTGTTCCTGAACAAAAAAAAATGATTAGGTTCTTATCTGTAATTAACTTTTTTACCAAAACCTAATTATTTAAAGATGTTTAATTTATGTTTCAGGTGCGCGGAACAAACATTTGTGACGGAATAAGCGATTGTCAGGACAAATACAATAGCGACGAATGCAATTGCTCATTTACATTTGTTTGTGAAAACAAAAAGTAGGCAAAAATTGCATTGTANAACATTTGCGACGGAATAAGCGATTGTCAGGACAAATACAATAGCGACGAATGCAATTGCTCATTTACATTTGTTTGTGAAAACAAAAAGTAGGCAAAAATTGCATTGTATCAGTTGACTTTAAATCAGAGGTGTCCAAACTTTTTGTAACGAGGGCCAAGTTCATTAGGTAAACACGCCCGCGGGCTAATGTTTTTTTCGAAGTTTAAAATTACGAATTACCCACAAAATTACAACGCAAATTCACGCCTACGATCTCATCAGTCTTATGGAATTTGTATTGCGTTTGTACCATGTACTCTTCCTTCTTGTCGGTAAATAAAGTTCCATGCTTTTACGTAAAGTCGCAAGTCGCTTTTACCCGAAAGCTTAGTCGAAACTTTGGCGGGCCAAGTACAACACAATTTTAAACCACAGTCGCGGGCCACTTGAAGTGCTGCTGCGGGCCGCATTTGGACCGCGGGCCGCACATTGGACAGCCCTGCCTTAAATCATCATTGTACTTTCTACCCCAATTTTTGCTATGTAGGTTCCGCCAAGTTTAAAACCTTCACAGAACACTGGACATTGTTTTTAAAACTACTTAAAAGAAGTCAAATGTATTATAAATATGAGGTATTCTAAGAATCGTCGAAAAGGTGTGACAATATTTTCATTAAACTGCTGTACACGTATCGCATAACCAAACTCAAGAAAAACGCACAAAAATCATAAATGCATTTAGCCAAACGTTGCCACTAAGACAAATTTTTTGTGACTTGCCACAGAAGACGAATTTGTTTAAGTCTATTGCTGTAACATATCTGGTATTACGTTTTCTGTAACAAACCCGATACTGTTACAATTTTAACACGAAACGCCACAACAGTGTCAAAATGCTAACTTTGTAGTTAGGGTTTGTTAGTTTTTGTTACTTGCTTCCAGATGCATCCACATGAATCAGCGATGCGATGGCGACGACCAATGTGGAGACGAAAGCGATGAGGCGGACTGTCCGAAGTTTACTTGTAATAATGGCGACCGGGTTTTGAGCAGTAGATTATGCGACGGGTTTGATCAATGCGGAGACTCAAGTGATGAGTGTGATTGCATCGACACTTTTACTTGCGCTAATGGAAGGTGAAATACATACTTTGACCCCATATTCTCTACGCGACACACTTGGGGTCGCAACTCTCGGGGATCACCGGTCTAGTTAATACCACAAAAACGTGACCGAATCAGCTTTGCGTGGTATCTTTTAATAAAGTTTGGGCTTACAAACATTAAAATCGCATTTCACATGGGTGTAAAAGTAATTCAAACAAAAAATACACTTTCATGTGGAAACTAAGTTGCAAGCGATTTGGTCTCTGTTGCTCTTCAACTTTTCCGCCAGGCTTCCATGGACTTAGTATGGTATTTTGTAGTTGTTTTTTACTGCAGTGTTTACTTCTACCAGATGTGTGTTGCACCATTTGACTTGTAACGGAGATGACGACTGTGGCGACGGAAGTGACGAATGTTCTTGTCCAAATGCTTTCCATTGTAACAATGGACGATGTATTCAGAACATATACGTCGGTATGTTAACCGGTGCCAAAAAGTTTGGCGTAGACGGGGTGTGGTGGTAGCGGGGAAAGGGGGGGATCTGGAATTGGTAATATCATTGCCTTTTGTAAACAACAAAAAAAAAAACAGTGCAAACGTGTGTCTCCTTTACGGTGCCAGCAAACGTAAAAAAGTACGAGCAAAGAAATATATTTACCTTTACACTACGCAGGAAACGATGTGGATAATTGTGGTGATAACAGCGATGAAGTTTTTCCGACAAACCCACCAGAAACAACATCACCAAAATCTGTTACCACCAAAACAATCACAACAACCACCTCCGTTATGTCTAGTGTTGGATCTAGCACAACATTATCAGCAAGAACTTCTACTGACGGCGGTATTAGTTGTAATGGTTGCTCTGAAGCAGAAAGCGCCCTGCCTACATCGAGACCAACACAGGCACATTCTACATCGTCACCACTATCGTCTAGTGGTATAGTTACAACTCCCCAGAAACCGTCGGTTACCCCACAGAAGCAAGCAACGCCCTCTAATCCGACAACAACAACGAAAGGTGGATGTCGAAGTCAAAAATCTTCACTCGTATTCACAATATTTTCCGTTATATTTATTCCCGTTTTCGCTGCCTTTAGGGAGGTTTAATTAAGCCATGTTGACCAGCGTTGTGCAACCTTTAATACTGGAGGCCAAATAAAATTATCGGGATTAGACTGCAGGACACAGCTTCATTTAACACAGGTTGGCTTTGTTTCATTGCAAAAACGCCAATAGTCTTAAAATGTGTAATTTCTGTTTACAAAAGAAAGAAGTGAAAATTGTAAGTGAAGCGTTGTTCGATTTGCTTTCCTAGCGGCATTGTGATAACATGGAAAATTAATTGATTGGTTGCGTAGTGCACAAATTTGCGTGGTCAAGAACAAAAGATATTGAAATCTCCAGCAGTACTGCACTGAATTCCTTTCGCAGTCGGCAAAATTTCTATTCACGGATCGTAGGTTGCACACCCCTGATGTTGACGATGGTAAAGTTAAAAAATCGTTTTCGATCAATTTGTAAATATTTAATTTTGCGCTTGATTGCCAAATTGTGTAGCGTTATGTATTATTTTGCATGGCTAGAAACAAAGCTGAACTTCAATTGTACACTTAACATGTTACTCAACGATTTTGACACTTTGGCCTTTGATTGGAACATTTTTGTAAAATAGTTGCAGCTTTCGTAAAGTAAGCATATGCCCAGAATACTCAGTACTTCTTTTTTATTGCAAAAAGTGGATCGATTTCTAAAGCTCCCACATCCTGATTTTCGTCGTTACGGCGTCACAATGGAAATCCTTGATCTAGATCCCAGCTTTGTTCCGCATGACTGGATATCGCAGCGGGATAAAAAATTATTGATCGCTATTATCCAATCCGATTTTAGACAGTGAGTTGTAGAATTAGGTCACGTGGTAAAGCATCTAGAAGAGAATGTGGTTATTTGATTCAGTTTAGATTTGACATTGGACGTGAAAGGAGGTTGAACAAAACGACTTCAAAATGGCATCTGTGGTGAGAACAATATAAGAATTTTTTGATTTCTTTACTGTAATTTTATAAAGGGCAGGTCTGATTTATGATTTTATAATTTATATCCGATCTTAAACATGTAGTTTAAAGGGGTAGTTCTTTTTGTGGTAATATTTATCCACCGTGTATTACTAACCACTGTCTTAAATTGAGTTCGTCAAAAATGCCTTATTTGTCGTGTTTAAATATGGGTTTGTATCAGTTATATATATTTAGACCAGAAGGTTTTCACATTTCTACTGCAATTTTTCTCTGTAATAATTTTTGTAGGCTGGATCATTTCGCAAACTCTCGATCTCAGAACAAGCGACTCTTACTCCGAAAGACCATGGACCAGTGGTTGGGAGTGATCGTGCTCTGCCGAGACACACTGTTAAAAAGGTCAGATAAACTTAAGACATTGTGGGATGTAAAATCGCAATCAAAAAGTTGAAAAAACAAATTAACAAAATCATTCAAAAACAAGTACCTTCAACAGGGTAACGTAACAGGGTACACCAAACAACTGGACTGGCTCCACGCCAGCCCGCGCATGTTTGCCCAAACGAGATTGCAGTATGTCCTAGTTGCACCAAATCGAGCTGGCGCCGGAAGTCTGCATCATGTTGTAAAATAAGCAATGAGTAAAAACAAATTAACGAACGAGACAGTTACTCATGCCTTTACCTAATATAACTGCCTTACTGCCAATTCAAATAAAAGTTAAAGCGGCATTTAAACATAAAGCAGATTATAAGCTAAAAGTATTAAATTTAGAAATGCTTACAGGTCTGTAAACATAATTACATTTCGATTGGTAACTTCCGTGTCTCAAGTTTATGGACTTTTGTGTTAAAATGCCGCGGACCGACTACAACCTCGCTCGGGCCGACATATATCCGGCCGACGTAATTCCGTTATCGAAGAAATTCAACAATTATGTGGAATTTTGTTTAAAATAACACAAAAAAAATTTAGGCGCAAAGAGAACTGAACGAAACTGAAGAAAAGAAATCGACAGAAATTTCAAATCTTCGATCTCTTATCGAAGCAAGGTAATTTATACTTCGTATATTGTTTCTTACTAAAACAAGATGTTTAGGTTGAAACAACCTTTGTGTCATATTGTTTGGAAAACGCTTCATGTGTTACATGCCGCTGTTGTACTTTTTAACAAATGCTCTTTGCAAAGTTGCCATCATATACATTATCTTTCAAGAGCGCAAAGTTCGGAGGAAGACGAAAAAAACATTTTGCAAGCTGTAAAGAAAGAATTTTCATCCCAACCAGATTTGACGTTTGTTCGATTTCTCAGAGCGAGAAAATTTGATTCAAGTCGAGCGTACGAGCTTATGAAAGGTAAAATATTTTCTACATTTTGTACGTACTAAGAGAGGCGTACTATCTCATTCCATACGAGATTGCAAAGCGGATTATCAAATCAATCATACTAAAGAGTGAATTTGATCGATAACATAAGATGATGAATATGTTCTGCGAAATTAGATTTTAAAAAATAATCTTAATAAGCTTTGGATTGAAACCAACAACCACTATGATGAATCATTTTTATGCGATATGACCAACAAGAAAAAACAGAATATTTTTACAAGAGTTGTCCAAAAAAGTGTCCAGAATTCTCTAAATGACAGTTTTAATTAGTCCACAATTTGCCGTGACAGGTTACGTCGGTTATCGTCTCAACTATCCGGAAGTATTTAGTGACGTCACTCCAAACGAAGTTCGTCGCTGGGTGGAGAAAGGTCAACCTGGAGTTTTGCCTTCACGCGACTCGCAAGTAAACAAAGCGTGATGTTGTGACTCTTTGTGATGTTGTAATGTAACCAAAATTAGTTAAGTAACTTTGAATCTGGCCTTGTTTTTGCAAAAAAACAAATTAAACAAGAAAACGCATTGAATACAAAATTAAAAAATACGTGCAAACAGCACGAACGCGGGAGTACATTACACAAAAGTAAAAAACATTATGCACAAAATCCTGGTGAAATATGTCAAAACGCAACGACTATTTGATACTACACGACGAAAGCAATTTTTAAAATTGAACTTTCGGAAAATGTGAGAAAGTAAAAGAACGTGCGTGCACAGAAACGTATGAATAATGAAGCTAATATACGTTGCAGGGACGAGCAATCATGTTTTTCCGATTCGACAATTGGGATCCGGATGAATATCCATTTACACAGGTGGGAAAGTACTGTGTTTGTTTGTCTTTTATACTTTGTATAAAAACAGACTAGCAGCAATAAAAAGAGACTAGCAATAAAACAAAAAGACAGGTTTTGTTAGTCAAAAGATTATTTCGTAATTGGAAACAAATGTTGAACACCGAGTTGCCGCCGGAACCGCGTTGGAAAATGATATGAAGACTTAAGAGGGTATTGTTCGCTTGGCTACCGCACGGCCCAGAGGTCATGATGCGCCACTTTTTGATGGTTGAAACATTGCGAAGATTTGAATGCATATTCAGAGTTTAGTTGGGTTCACTCATTTTACGGCGCTTATTTACACAAAAATATTGAGCTAAATAAGTTGAATTTCGAAAGAATTACAGTTAGGCTCCTTCTCATTGATTGTAAGTGGTTACCCTTGCATACGTAATGTTTGCTCACGCTTGCTGTTCTACCTTTAACGCAAACCGAAACAGTGTATTGCAGGTGTTGAATACATCTCCATTGAAATAATAGGAACTAACTTAATGTATGTGGGACTAGCAATATGGCGAAGACCACCCTTCCAGTAATACCTACAGTCTAGGTGTACTTTATATTTCCTTTAAATAATCCCAGGCTGTTAAATCCCTCGTGTACGTTCTGGAAAAATTGCTTGAAAGTGAGGAGACCCAGATAAACGGGATATGTTTGGTGGAAGATTTCAGTGGATATACTCTATCACAAGCTGCTGCTGTTGGAGTAAACGAATACAAACAGATGATCGACATGCTACAGGTAAGTTTCCAGGATTAGTTGAATGCCGATATTTATTATCAAACTCATTTAAGTAACTTTTAACGAAACGAAACGGAATCATTCAAATAAAATTATACACATGCTGATTTGGAAATAGCATGGTTAGTTTTAACAGCAAAAATTTCCGGAACATTTAGAAAAAAGTCTGGCTTATTAAACAGCGATATTAGCATTGTTGAACAAATTTTTCACCGACTTTCTATTTCGATTTTTCAGGGTTCCTTTCCGTGTCGATTTAAAGGAATCCACTGCATTAGACAGCCATGGTTCTTCTCCAAAGCTTTCAATCTCATCAAACCGTTTTTAAAAACAAAAATATTTGAACGTGTAAGTAAATATTATAAGTAACTGGGTGCAAACATCAAGAAAGGAAATTAAAAAAACAACGTAAAAGATCTCCTGCCAATCCTATTGAACAAAATACAAAGTTGCATACCTTTTTAGCAAGTACGAATCGATCTGAGAATGTATTTTCGTTTGTTTACACGACCGATTTTTGTGCTTAGATATTCGTACATGGAGAGGAACTTGACACGTTCTTCAACGAATTCCCGTCAGACTTTCTCCCGTCTGATTTGGGCGGGACAGGACCAGCTTACGACGGAAAGGCGGCCGCAGAACTGTTGTTTGGACCAGTAAGTACTAACATGTCGGTCGGTTACATGCACGACTGTGCAAAGCAGATTTTCTAACTGGCTTTGGTAACCAGCAGTGGCAAGGAGTTTGTATACGTCCCAATACAACTTGCACCAAATAATAAAGACGTTTAGTATCGAATTCAATGTGTGCTCCTAAAATCGACAATTTCAAAACTTGTGAAGAAACAATTGATGATACATAATTTGCATAATTACATCCACGTTTTCTGTTACAGGAAGCTGAGGACACCGCTTTGTGAGGGAAGAAGCGAAATTATCTGTACATAAACCCATAGTTGTTTTGTCTTGTTAAATGTATTTGATGGCAAATTACCAAGTTAGAGACAGAATGCAAATAAATTCCATATGAAGCATAAAATCAGAGTTTGTAGGCAACAGTGAAACAAAAGAGAGTTGGTTAAATAATTTAAATTGCATTTATTAACATGTTAAGGTCATTTGCTTTCTAGCTGTCAATCAACAAACGATGTAAACATAGACAAAATATGGGCACAGAAATACATGAAAAATTAAAGCAAGTGTAATATATGTGCAAGACAAACTACCACATACAAACTTGTTTAAGCACTAAATATAAAACAGCTCAATAACAAAAATAGTCCAAATGATTTGTTTCGCTTGATACAAAAAAATATAAATGTAATACAAAACTTGTATTTGGGGCTGTAAGGGTAATTACTTGGCAAAAAAATTGTTTAGGATTGAAGTAAACAATGGGTGAGTCCAATTAAAATCACAAAATACTGTAAAACATTTCATTGAAACAACTTTTAAAATAGTAAACTTGTTGTTTATGAATTTTTATGTTTTTAGGGCTTGTGGGTGAACCGATAGGTCAGCTTGGGTCGAATTTACCCTACACCACTTTAGACACCCATCCATCATGTGTGCAAATTTTAACAATTTTTACTTTCCCAAACTGGCGTTAGACAGAAAAAGCAGTCAAAACAAAGTGTCCTATTCATGGTCACATAATTAACCATGGGTAAATCAACAAAGACAAATAAACACATTTTTTTCAACTGTTTTTAAAGGAAAAGTAACCTATGACCATGTGGCAGTCAACAGGACTATGAAATCTCCTTTTTTCAATGTGGTTTTAGGAATGCACAGACAAGTCCTTTAACAGACTTAATATCAGTTTATGTGCAACCGAAATGCATGCTATACCAAACATATACCAGTTGCTGCAACAACATTGTAGGAGACAGTGACTTAACCAATGGGTAACTGGGGTAAAAAGATGTCAGGGCAAAACTTAAATATTAAATTAAGAAACAAAAAGGACATAGATCCCTAAACAAAGTTTTTTTCATGTTTAAATATCGCCTGCAGGTAAAAAAACTAGAAGGGTGGCTTAGCATATATAGACATT
>QXVZ01013518.1:0-10564 GCA_008931825.1 Phallusia fumigata | reverse complement strand
ACGTGGCTGCAGGTGTGTGGGTTCGGTTGGACGCTGGTTGCCCGAGTGCATTGATAGCTCATAGTTTTTAAGAAAACAAAATACAAGCCGCAATTCTTTCTAATGATGCGAAGTAACGTGACGGTGGAAAACAAGTCTGCGAATTTTGTTAAACGCAGTGTAAAGCTTTTTTTTTACCTGGCAGTCACACTATGGGACGTGGCTTTTGTCAACTGTAAAACCGTTCGTCCGTGTGGGGGTTGTGGAAAAATATTGTGACTTTTCATACCTGCGTACATTTTTCACTAAACTGCATTCATACGCGAGACAAAAATGTCGGATCAGCGCTCGCGTTTGAGGCATTTACTCGGTAACGCGTAGGGTTGCCAACTCTCTTAGGTTACAATAAAGGACATAAAAACATGATTGATATTCTATCACGTATCGAAAACACACNGTTGCCCGAGTGCATTGATAGCTCATAGTTTTTAAGAAAACAAAATACAAGCCGCAATTCTTTCTAATGATGCGAAGTAACGTGACGGTGGAAAACAAGTCTGCGAATTTTGTTAAACGCAGTGTAAAGCTTTTTTTTTACCTGGCAGTCACACTATGGGACGTGGCTTTTGTCAACTGTAAAACCGTTCGTCCGTGTGGGGGTTGTGGAAAAATATTGTGACTTTTCATACCTGCGTACATTTTTCACTAAACTGCATTCATACGCGAGACAAAAATGTCGGATCAGCGCTCGCGTTTGAGGCATTTACTCGGTAACGCGTAGGGTTGCCAACTCTCTTAGGTTACAATAAAGGACATAAAAACATGATTGATATTCTATCACGTATCGAAAACACACTTTCAATTAATATTTCAATCTGATGATGACATAAAAGATTGGCACTACTATGACATGTTTTCACACATAGATTTCTTTCATAACAATTTACGGCTCGATTTTGTAAAGGCCGTCATCACTATTTTGTTGAATAATATGCTATATTTGTTTTGATTCTTAGGGTCTCAGTTCAGAAATTTAACCACTTTAAAAGATTTTAAAATAAAGGACAAATAGTGTCATTTCAAATCTCAATAAAGGACAGGGGGGGGGGGAGCTGAATAAAGGATTGTCCTTTGAAATTAAGGGCGGTTGGCAACCTTTGTAAGGCGAAAACCAGTAAAGTCCACGGCAACAGCTTTCTTGTGGCATATAATTTCGTACCTTAAATTGTGAATATTTTCCAGGTACCGGTTTGATGGGAGAGAGTCTGCGCCGTGCAGGTTTTAAGGGGTTTATTGATGGAGTTGACGGGAGCCAGGAAATGATGAACAAAGCGCAGGCGAAGAGTATCTACAGGTAAAACAGAAATATCGTTACAAGGCCAACAAGACAAAGCAAATAACACAAATAACGGGAAAGTGAAAGACCGCTTATGGTGCGAATTTTTGAAACATTTGGGCAGTCAAATGTGTTTAGAAAACGTGAATATATTCTAACACGGCGCAATACAGTGAAGATAGCTCACGCTAATTTGTTTTAACTTTACAGAAAGCTAAACAAGGTTTTTCTCGCACCCGAAACGCCAATGCCGGTTGACAACGAGCACTATGACGTATTGACATGCATCGCTGCACTCTCGCAGGGTCACGTAAAACCGGAACTGCTTACGGTAAATAGACGCAGCAACGGCAACGTGTAAAAACAACGGTTCAGTGCGAGGATTTTGTTCAGGGAAGATTTAAGATATTTGTCACGTCATGTGAAACGTCCCACTGTGCCATATAACATAATTAGGGTTGGAATATCCGGATAGCGGTTAACCAGTTAACCGATTACCCGAGGGATTTTTTACTATCTGATATCCGGATATTATTTTGTCGGTTAACCGGATAACAAAGGTGTAACTTTGCTCAAGCGCTGCAACGTTTTTATACATTTTTAGAAAGTTTCGATATTCTTTGTTTCCAGATACGGATAGATGTACTAACGTTGTCTATTTGCAGTGGTAGAAAGATCGAATATCTTCCTGGCACTCTAATTAAACTTTCGCATTTACGGAAATTGTACTTTTTCTGACGGCAAAAATGGCCTTATAACAGCATGTATGTTTTGAACTGATTATCGATGTCATCCGCGTAGGGTTGCGGAAAGTTTTTATAAATTAGAAGGGGTCACAGACTAAAAAAAGTTTGGGAAGCCGTACTTTTAGGCGAAAAACTTTGTATTGAAATGGCGAGAGGGAAAATGTGAAAATCTAGTTCTTGTTAAGGAGAATCTACGGGAGCTACATGTGTAGACATTTAAAAATAAACTGTTTCACAGTTAAATGATTTTACAATCGACTTATTGTGTAAAAAGGCCGGTTGTCTCATAATTAGCGTTTATTATCCGGTTAACCGGTTAGCTAAAATGCAAATATTCGGATATATTCGTTAACCGGATAGTAAAAATTATTGATATCCGAACTAACCCTAAACATAATGGTACAAAACGCGCGAAAAGCAATGATAGAAAAAATACTCAAGTCGGGTTAGATGGCTTTTCTCCACTGCGATGTTTGAAACAATTAAGGACACTTTCGTGCCGCAAAACAACGTCATAGCTGCCACAGTCTAACGTATTTATAGCTTAAGTCACAGCACGCAATCTTTAAGCAATTAAAAGATTTGCCGCGCTGCCAAGAAGAAATCAGTNTTTATCACAAATGAGCAAACAACCCAGTCTCAAAGTTAAAACCATTAATACTTAACCGACCTGACTTGAGTTTCGAACCACTGGAGATTTAACTTGAGATTCGAAGATCTGTAACCCGGGACTGCCTTACACTAAAAGTTTGTTACAGAAGCTCGGCTGGTCACAGAGGTTAACTCTGCTCGATAGCGACACCACCAGTTAATATGAAAGATGGGCACAGAACGACGTTAAAGTGACGACGTTTAGACCAAAGAGAAATAAGCTTATTGAGCTTTAGCGTTCAAGTTTTAAAACACACGTATGAACTAAAACAATACAAATATTTAGTTGTAGCAATATAACCTACCTGGCAATTAATAGTATTTGAAATTGCTTTACACCCACGGTGAAAGCACGCTTTGCTTCTACTCAGGCCGTGTTTGAAGATGGGTGCTGGGAACCAAATCTTTATTCCAACAAGACCAATAAAATTACCAAATTCCACAGCTATGTTGTTTGCATTGTTACGTCAGTCATCCCCTATCCGTGACACTGCTTGACTAAAACTGGTTGGCTTAGAACGAGGCCGAAAAGCAGAGCACGGCAGTGTAGTTGGGCATGTGCAGGAATTCGCTGGGATGTTCAAGTGTCGCCACCCTCCGGGCGCCAATTAGCGTCTTCGCGATACAATTATTCCAATCAACAGTGTTTCACGGGGCTTAATTAGACCTTTAGAACGTCTGCAAACCAGTAGCACTTGAAAAAAACAGGATTGCTGCAAAGCGTAACAGCGTTAGCTTGAAACTGAAATGCACTAAACGTTTGGCTTCTGTTTAAGGCTTTTAAAAGGTGGTTAAACAGAAAAAACGTACCGGCTGTTTTCTTGCTTGCTGAACTACTATGTTATTGCCCTGTAACAAGTTTTTTTTACTAAACCAGCAAAATCGCAGTCTTTTAATGTTGAAAGGTTTTTCATTGAAAAGTATTACTCAAAAGCGTAGATTTATTCACAATGGTAAATTTGCTCAAACGTTACACCTAAAAGAAATCATCAGATAGCCTACACGACTGAAGGACACCACTAAATGACATCGTGCGCGCTTGTCTTCATGCTGCGCCTTTTTAAACGAAACGTATAATCAACGATGCGTGAAATAAAGAAAAACAACAAGTTTTAAACCGCATAAAAAGGCAAATAAAGTCATCGGATCGCATCAAGTTGAGATTTAACTAATCTTGTTTTCACAAGGAACCTGTATTAAAACATTTGAGTAATATTACAGTCATTTGCATTTCGGCCAGGATCAATTCCGAGTCCAAGTCCGATACAAAGGGCTAAGATCAAACTCAATACAAAGATGCTTTATCGTTGCAAACAAATGCGCAAAAACATACTCATAAAATTGCAAAGGTGGTTTCTGCGGGAAGTACCCATACAGCCGGTGATGCATTGTCTACCGGTGACTAACACTACAATCGAGATGCACCGCACGACTTAAGAGTCTCATGATATCCTGGAATAGAAAGCAAGACGGTCGCCGCCTTAAATGGCATCACGTGGAATTACGTTGGATTTAACATGATTCAACCACGGGTTGCTTGTTTATTTGTGTAGCATACATTTGACGTAGATGAGTCCTAACTTGGTGGGCTTGCGATGCCAACAACATGTAAAATAACATCGTTTGACGTTATTCGACCTTTTTGCCTATTTGTCGACTAAAGTCCCACGGGTTTTCAGTTGGGTCAGTGAGGGCAACTTTTGTCAGTCTTGCAATTTTTTTAATTTGAAAGCAGATAGTGGTTAACTTATGCCCGCGTACGTTTGACTAGGAACGATAATTAAGCAGTCGAATGCTTAAGATATATTTGAAAAACTTACAAAAATTCTAAACGACATTTAATCCATGTCACAGTCGGTTGCCTAAATCTGGGTTGGTAACCCGCTTTCAGTGTGAATGGCGCGCATACTCAAGGAAAGCGGTTTGGCAGGTTGCAGGGTCAAACGAGGCTTGAGCCTACGGCTTCGCAAAAGCGACTCCTTTGACGTGTGTCGCTTGGGAAGAATTTCTCGTCACTTTCTTGCCCCAGTTAACTCTATTCAACTACGTCAGCAAGCGATATACTTCCTCAAGTGGCGGCCAGCATGACCCCTCGCAGACCTCAGTTGTAACCGATGCGTCACCGCAGTCGGGTGATATAATGTAGTTTGAAAATAAAAATAAACAAAAACCGGCGTTTAATTGTGTAAGAGTTTGGACGTTTTGCACACGGCGAATGGAATAAAAGGCAGNTCCTAACTTGGTGGGCTTGCGATGCCAACAACATGTAAAATAACATCGTTTGACGTTATTCGACCTTTTTGCCTATTTGTCGACTAAAGTCCCACGGGTTTTCAGTTGGGTCAGTGAGGGCAACTTTTGTCAGTCTTGCAATTTTTTTAATTTGAAAGCAGATAGTGGTTAACTTATGCCCGCGTACGTTTGACTAGGAACGATAATTAAGCAGTCGAATGCTTAAGATATATTTGAAAAACTTACAAAAATTCTAAACGACATTTAATCCATGTCACAGTCGGTTGCCTAAATCTGGGTTGGTAACCCGCTTTCAGTGTGAATGGCGCGCATACTCAAGGAAAGCGGTTTGGCAGGTTGCAGGGTCAAACGAGGCTTGAGCCTACGGCTTCGCAAAAGCGACTCCTTTGACGTGTGTCGCTTGGGAAGAATTTCTCGTCACTTTCTTGCCCCAGTTAACTCTATTCAACTACGTCAGCAAGCGATATACTTCCTCAAGTGGCGGCCAGCATGACCCCTCGCAGACCTCAGTTGTAACCGATGCGTCACCGCAGTCGGGTGATATAATGTAGTTTGAAAATAAAAATAAACAAAAACCGGCGTTTAATTGTGTAAGAGTTTGGACGTTTTGCACACGGCGAATGGAATAAAAGGCAGTTTGCCAGGGCACGGGGAATTAAGTGTTTACGCAGCTTACTAACTGACAGATCATTAGGTCGCAATTGAATTTGACTGCAGAGTTCCCGAACGCCATGACCAAAATTGTCAAAACAGGTACGTTTTATGAAAAGAGTTACTTGATGTGCTGTCAAAGCCAGGATCCAATAAATTGCCGTTTTACAAACACTTATTTTGGGGTTTATTAAACATAAAGCAACTTCTTCAATCATGCTGTTACTCTGAACATCCAATGCTGGTTAAGCCCAGTGCTTTAATGCAAATACCGATTCAAAGTTGGCACATCGAATTCGCGCAACTGCAAAGTTGTTGAATTCAAGCTATGCAGTATGGCGACAATTGAGGTCGGTGTACTTTAATAGTAGGCTACTGACCAATTTGTTGAACAACCCGTTAAATTACATAATTTGCAGTTGGAAAACAAAAGAATAAAATATTTCGCAGACATGTCGTAGCAAATGTTTTGTAAATAATTTAAATCTAGGGCAAATTTGGGTTTAAAACGGATCTAAACTTTTTCGATCTACATCAGCATAAACCAGGTCATAACAAACTGGGGCTGCTGCTAAGTAAACCTGGTTTACAAAATTACGTTTCAGGATTTGTTTTCTTGTTCGTGGTGGTCACCGCAACGGCGCAGATTGACAAGTGCCAAGACATATTAAATGGCAACGGTGATAAATACGAGATAACGGAAATCAACGAATGCGCAAGAGGTGAGAAATTCCAGACAAAACTTGTTCCATTTAAAACGTAAAAAGTCTAATAACTGGAAATTTTTTTATCTGATACCCATTTAACAGCAAGTCTTTTTGTACACAGCATCAAGTCTGACAGATGGGGGAAGTCCAATCGAATGTCCATCCTTGAATTGTCTTCTGCAAAGCGGCTGTCCATTCGGTCACCACAAGGACGACAGAGGTTGCTTTACTTGTGATTGCGTCGCCGAAGGAGAGGAAGGTATAGGGACTAAGATTGGGACAAAAAGACCATTTGCTAAATAATCATGTTAGAAACTCGCACTGTCATACCAGAAAACAAAAATGCCTACAAACAAAGAGGCAAAATGGTTTGTAATATATATACTCTACGTAAAACAAAAGCGAAAAACATGTGTTTTATGTTGTGTGAGGCCACTTTTAAAGACGGTTTAACTACATTAGCTTATATATTTGATTTATAACGCCATTTAAAATAAATGTAGCCTGAATTTTAAAACTCTGACCACACACAGATTGTGTAACATCGCAGTTTGTGGGAGAATTTGTTACTGTATTTTTTACAATAAAAGTCAAAACAATTTATAACACCACGACGCATTTTCGCAGACTTTTTTGAAAGTGACATCGTGCTTACTCCCTCCACGAAGGACTTTCTCAATCCGCAAGGAACGATCAGCCGAGGTTTGCAGAGGGCTGCGGCGAGCAGGATCACCTTGTGGAACCTTTACAGGGACACCAACAATAACTACGTCATACCTTACGTCATGACCAGCGGAATAGGTAGGACTGTTTGAAAACTTGTATATAGTGAATACATTTTTTTGCAACGTTTCCACATCGCTGTTGTCATCATCATTGCAGTGTATACAAGTTTTCTATAGCAGTTACGTTTTTAATAAAGAAGTAATTGTTTTTCAAAACTAATTTGTGAAATACAATACTAGAATATTTTAAAGTTACTGTTGTTGCCCCTTGTTGAGAAANCGAATGCATACAATATCCCTAATGAGCCACTTTGGACAGGTGCATCTGGACGCAGTGCCATTCAACAAGCCGCCGCCGATTTCGCACGAGAAACCTGCCTGAGGCTTACACCAAGAACCAATCAGCAGTACTACATTCAGTTCATCAATGGTGGTGGATGCTACTCTCCAGTTGGTCGACAATATCAACGGCAACAGGTTTGTTTTTACCTTCGCTTTCGTTTTTGTGGCATAGAGAAAAACGCACAATTATTTCCATGGACTGCACGATTATTAACAGTTTTCCTTACGTGTTATACCGAGTTTTTTAGTGAGCACTTTGACTGGGTTATGAAAGTTTAGAATCGTAGTTAACAAACTGTTATTATACAGGTGTCGCTTGGCCAAGGATGCTGGCAAAAAGGTACGGTAATTCACGAAGTTCTGCATTCTCTCGGATTCTGGCATGAACAGAGTAGACCTGACAGGGACAACTACGTGCAAATTCATTTGAACAACATTCAGCAAGGTTAGTCAAGTGGTAACGCAGAGTGGAACAAATATGCTGTGGCCATGATGTTTATTAAAGAAAGGGTACTGTACGCTTAAATTACACCAACCTATGTACAAAAAAAAATCTAAATTTTAAATACGACGTGTGGTACCAAACTCAAAACGACATTCTTTTAGGAATGGCCTACAACTTTAACAAAATGTCGACCAGTCAGATTGATTCGCGTGGTGTGGCTTATGACATCGGATCCGTCATGCATTACGGGAGCTACGCCTTTTCGGCTAACAGACGACCCACTATAACCGATCGGCAAGGCCGACCTATTGCAACACAGGTAAGAACTATTAACGGGAAATGGGGAGAGTTTAGCCATTAGCGCGTGTCTGAGAGGTTGGTATAAAGTGTATGCATTAAACAAAAAACAACAGATTATCGTTACTACTTTTTCTGCAGAGACGCGGGTTTGCAACAAGCGACCTACAACAACTGAAGAAGATGTACAACTGTCCTGCTACAGGAACCGGTACGGGAACTGGAACCGGCACTGGTACTGGAACCGGTACAGGGACAGGAACCGGAACCGGAACTGGAACCGGGACAGGAGAGTGCCGTGATGTTAATCAACACTGTGGTGATTGGGCACGCAACGGGGAATGCCAGAAGAACCCTGCTTATATGTTAACCAGCTGTTGTTTGAGCTGCAAAAAGCCAAGTAAGTTTGTACATAAAAACTGTCATCCTAATGCGACTGATGTCTTCTTAATGCGAATAAACATTGTGACGTGAAGTTACAAGAATTAGTTTAACGTCTTATTACATTTACTGTAAAAACCCAATTTTTTGGGAAAAAATCTGCTTGGGTCCGTTATTTTCGTTCGGTTGTAAATTCTTATTGTTTGATTTTAGGTTGCGCAGACAAGGAGGGTTACTGCAGCTATTGGGCTCGAGCAGGCTACTGCACTTCAAGGAGCTACTCTGTTTATATGAAGAACAACTGCGCGCGCAGTTGCAGCCTTTGTAACTAGGATAAACTTCAGAGTGAAGAAGTTCTTGTTGAATTTGAGTACTTTAATGGCCGAATGCAAAATGAACCTTGGTAGATCATGTCAAACGTCATTTTTTAGTCAGTGATGATTTTTCACTCCGAAAATTGTTTTCTTCGATTTGTGTTACACTTGTATATAAAATAATAAACTGTGCATAGACCTGTAAATCAGGAAAAGTTTTGGGGTTTGGACTTAAGTGACAACTATATAAGACACCGGTTAAATAAAAAGCTAATGCGCCGAAGGCACTTGTATAAAGTAGGGAAATATAATATTTTTTCATGCAATTAAAATCTAAGCACACAGGGATGTGTCAAGACAAGACAATTTTTCTTTTAATTGGCGTGTGCCACAATCAACATCCAAAAATACTTTAGTTCAGGCAGTTGTATCAAAAGTTTTGCTTACAATTTTGTAATGACGTCACAAATACGTATCACGTTGTGATGTTAGCGTTTTCAGTTTGTTTTGTGTTTGGGACATTTAGTTACAATGTTGGGTGGTTGATAGGACTGAGATTGATACTTACAAGGAAAAAACGAACAGTTTTTCGACATTGCGTCGCCATTATTTTCTGCACAGGCTTGTACACATCGAAACTGTGATACATTAGCCAACAAGCTTTATATTCTGAACATCTTAGCATAACTTCCCCTAACCTGACTTGAAACACTCTATACAATGCATATGTAAACGCTTTCAGTCTACCCCTGCCAAGTCAAGTTGCAAGCTCACAAGCCTGTCAATTCACGTAGGAGTTTTTAGAACCAAAACACATGTACATTTGCATGCGCTTGAAACGAAAAGAAGCGAAACATATATACTACAGTGAGTGCATGCATTTCCGCAGCATCAAAATGGTGACGTTTCATATTTGCAGTTCTAGCATAATCGACAGCTCTTCTTGCATGTTCTGCGCATGTATACCTTGTATCTTGAATCCCAGCAATACCTGCGTTTGGCCCAGTCTCCACAAGATGTATGTTTGTCGGCGCAAGCTGTGCACAATAAAAACGTTTAGCTGTGAGAAGTAAAACAAGTAGTACAAGGAAAGACGTGTGAAATGCGGTGGGTGCGTTTTAGCTGTTGTAGGCGTAAAGGAGTTATTATTGTTTTCAACTGTAAGATCTTGTTTTTCAATCATCAGACCATGAGGTTCTATTCCTTTGTCAGAGTTATGCACAACTGGGCAAGAAATTATTTTTTCATGCGCTTCGAACCCAGGAATCTCGATTAGTTTTTTTATGTCTGTGAATGGGTCGAGCGCCTCACTCTAAGTGCTCGCACTGGGCAAGAAATTTAAACTAACCGTGACGGAACAACAAGCAAGTGACACCGTACGCCCATAACGATGTTTATAATGAACTAACACAAAGTGATGCCTCATCTTACTTGGACGGCGACGACAGCTCAAACAGCAGTTTGGCAACATCCATTTGGAATTTGTACTACAATACCCGGCGCTGGCCCATCCGCCACAGCTTGTACTCTTGTCTAAGCATTTGGTGGTTATTCCTGTTGAAAACATCTTTATTTAGGTTTTGTAACTTGATAACAAGTAACAAATTTGTGATATGAAGTACAAAGCAAGTGTCGGTTTGTGCACATAGCTGTAAAAAACAAATGATTTTATGTAATACTACATTTCTAGCTCAACAAGTAGCTCATAGCACAAATCAATTCTTACCTGTAGCACTT
>QXVZ01013515.1:0-28379 GCA_008931825.1 Phallusia fumigata | reverse complement strand
GTTTTTGTAAAAAACAAGCGTTGTTGTTACAATTGTTCCGGCAACGTGTGACAAATTAATTTGTAACAGCATACAAAAAGCCTCCAAAACAAGCAATAAACGAAGCCTGTTGACAAAGTATTGAATACAGGTTGAGGTGACGCTTTATGCTTGCACGCTATTGGACAAAGTAAAGAAAAACAATACATCGAACGTTGTGTATCCCACACTCCAGCGTTCTTAAAACATGTCCTTGAATAAAGATTCTCATGGTTCTTTGATTCATAAAGCAAGTCACTGTCTAACCTTCAAAAGAAGGCGTTGGCATTTTGTCAAAAGAATTTGACATGCCTGGCCCTTCTGCCTGACAACGCGCTGCTTGCCTCCAAATTAAAACCATGGTGACAAGATTGTAAAAATTGATTTTGGTTCAGGTATTGAGTTAATCACATTTAGCCAAACAAATTTTGAATTATTGCACAAACGGATTATGCACGTTTGGTCAACGGTTTCAGTTTCTTGCCGCAAATATTTAGTTTTTCAAACATTTGAATGTTGTTTTTCGTTGTGCTTCGACAACTAAGCATGCATTTTGCAAGGGCAGTAATGTTGAACAGAAAGCCGCTTGCAGTTGCTTGTTGGCGTGAATTTCAATGGGTTATCGAAGTTTACGTCGAGGGGTTGCGAACGGGTGACTGACAGCAACTGTTTTGTGGCAAGCACGGGCATTGCAGTTGAAAAGTAAACAAAATCAAGTTTAATTTGCAAAACACAGCTAATCTGAATTTTGTCGAAACAAAATTGCCAAATTTGTTCGCAGAATCTTTTAAAAAGAAACCTGTAAAACTAAACCCACCAAAAAAACTACCGCGCTTAATGGAGCTTCATTTGGTAACAGTTTTTGTCTTGCTGCGCCATCCCACCAAATAAGACTGACATTGTGTTTTCCTTGATACAAATTGCCAATTTCATAAACCAAGCGCGATCGAATTGCACTGTTTACTGTTACTGCGCCCTGTCTAAATGTAGAGCGTTTATACATTTCGGAGAATTGCCACTCCACTCAGGGATTTTGGATTTTGAAGTAACATAATTGTTTAGTTTCAAAACTGTTGCTAAATCAAGAAGTGATGGATTACATTTTGGAGTGACAGATGCGATTTTTTTAAGGTAGAAATCTGTCAGGACACAGTTTGTCTTTATCTGGATGCACCAACCAAGTTTTTGGCACCACAGATCCAGTTTCCACTGTAACAACATGCGCTTTAAATATAGGCTACAGAGTAATCAAAAAGCCCGAAGTTGTGTGATCAGGTAGGCGTCGGGCATTAAAAATGTGTCCTTATTCTGCTTCTTGTTTTGTTCAGCAAAATCGCAATTTTAGGCACCATTTCAAACAACATTAAACAAACGTCGAAGTTTACCACCTACTTTATGAATAAAGTTGTGCTCTAGCGCCACTAGTGGTTAGATATTGTCCTTTGCTTAAAAATAAACTGCTATTATTGCTACATACCTTACCTACAACAGACGGAAAATAACAAAAATGCTCAGACAAAGTTTATCTGGGTGAACTGTCACAATTGGTGCAGTTTAAAGCAAAGAAATCACCACAGCAAAAAACTGGTTAAACACTATCGGTACTATTCACGGAAAAGCCTTAATTTGGTATGTTTTTAGAAAGAGGTGCAATTGGTGTAGGACAAGGGCAAAACGTAACATACAAAAATAATAAATATTTTTGTGAAAATGTACAGAAGGCATTTTGACAGATTTCGACCAGATCTGAACGCTGTGCGTGCGTTTTATTGAAAGAACTGTGGTTTCAACATTTATTAAGCCGGTAAGATTATTTGGTTTACGTGAACGAAATGTTAATTCCACAAGTTCTTTAGAGAAGTTTCTAAATTATATAACATGACTTTAGAAAACAAAACTCTCATAAAAATTAGAAAGTGCTTTGCTTTGCGACTGCAATACTTTAATAAAACTTTTTTAAACTTAAACGAATTGGTTGTCTGATTTTTGTAAATACAGAAAAGGTGTAGCGTCACCGGTGTCTGTCTGCTGATATTCGTTTCTTGTAAGTTGTAATATTTGCTGCATAAGGCAAGCAGCTAAAGAAAAAACAAAACATAAATACTGAAAAAAAGTAACGTCATTATGGGAATCCCTGCAAATAATTTGTGGTGATTACATAGAACAATAAGGCTGCATTTTTGCTAGTTCGGTTACGGCTCGGGTTTAACACTAAACGAAATATTGGGTTCAGCTCCGGTTCGGGTTTTAAAGAAAATGAAATTTACGGTTTGGATTCCTTTCAGGTTGAACGAAATATACCGCTCAAACCGGTTCGCGGGTTCGGGTTCAGTTCCGGTTCGACTCCCTGCTTAATAGAGCGTGTTATACATTTCGTAGCCGTATCACTTGCCTTGAAAGGCGTCATTGATTTTGTTCAGAGGATGCACTTTATAAATGGTAAATGCCCAACTACCACTGGCAAAACAGCAACGTGCGATTTTTGAATTAAAGCTAATCTCGGCAACGTCAGCAACCTGAATCGGTGATGTGGCAATTTTATACAGATCCAATGAGAGAAATGTAAACGTGTCGATTTTGGAAAGTTTATGTATTGGAAATAAATTGTTAATGCTTATCAAAAAGTACGTTTGAAAAAGTTTTTAAAACATTGCATAATGTGGTTAATTCTAGTTGCAGTACCTCGCACTGAAATAAAATCATGTTATCGTCGTTTTAAATACATGTCCGTAACAATTTTATTCGCTCATTGACTGATTTTCACAGCATTTTCAGGTGCTGTGTTGGAACTTTTTAAATCTATTGTGCTCGTGTATTTGTTAGCTGTGGGATTTTGTGCAAGAAGTCTTAACAACGATACAGATGTCAGTAAAATTCTTTACTGTTTTCCTAATTGCTTGTGCTTGCCTGGTACATGCTGAGGATGGCGATGCGAAACTTATTTTAATCAAAAACGTTCTAAATTCAATTATTACGGAAGGAAATGATTTGATGGTTCAATATACTCTTTATAACATTGGAGACGGGTAAGACTCATGAAGTATTAGTCCTTTATTTGCATTTTTATGTTGCAGTTAGTCGGCTTTTTTTTAAATAATGAATACCCAACTTTCTTGTGATTTACAATTTATTCACACACATAATTTTAGTCTACAAGTTTGCTTAGTTTCTACATTTTACTGTGTGTAGCTACAACACCATGGTTAGTTGGGTAACAACCCAAAGTTAAAATTATTTTACAATATAGAATGCACCATTGAGAACCTTTTAAGTAACCATTTTAGCTTTAGACCAACCTTCAGGAGGTGACAGTGATTTCCTACTTGTCTAATGTCCTGACATAATCCGACTAAGTACATATTTCTGTGGGCTCAGCTCAATAAGTCTGTGAAGCAGATCAATTAAACTTTGGATAGTATAATTACAATCACCAAAATGCAAGTGTACCACAGATATTTCATGGATTTCTTTTCCTTTTTAAAATCTACAATTATTGTTTGACTTACAATATGTAAATGTTATTTATTGTAGTGCTGCAACTGATGTCCAGCTTGCCGACTCTTCATTTCACGAGAGTGATTTTGAACTTGTATCAGGAATGACCAGTGTCAAATGGGAAAGAATTTTATCTGGAACAAATGTTTCACATGTGATCATTGTGCGACCGCTTAAGTCTGGAGCATTCAATTTTACTTCAGCAGTTGTCCAGTATGTGGCTTCAGAGGGATCAGATACCACTGTAAGATATTCACCAAAATAGATTACTGGTTTCTTGTTAAATGCTTGTGAAATACACATACCAAATATCAAATACTAATGGTAAACTTTCAACTTCTATACCTGTTGTAAATAGTTTTGTATAACTATTTGGTTTAACATGTTTAAGTAATACATCAAATGATATCTGACCAAATATTTGTTAGATTTGATTGTGATTCTTGATTGGTTGTTTCATTTTTATTTCTTAGAGAGAGGAGGGGGTTGAGCAACGCCTGAATGTATTATGCTTATAATGAGTATATCGTAGCAGTTCCGTTTGATCATATTTTTTTATTTTGAAGTTGGGGACTTCAACTTGGGTCAACCCATTGGGTTCACGGAGTTGGAGCAATGCCCCTTAACTTTCTTGCTCAGGGAAACACAAGCGTCTGAGGCAGGATTAGAGCCCACAACCTAGTGATCATAAGGCAGTCGTGCAAACCACTCAGCCATTTAGACGACACTTATAACGCTTGTAATAAAATTTATAATTTTTTGGTACCGTTTTTGCATTTTTAGTTTGGTATGAGCAATGACCTCGGAGAACTGGATATTTTATCGTTGAAGGAGTTCAAAAGAATTCATGCATCACATCTGGTAAAAAAACTTTCAAAAAATTTGGTTGTTTTTTTTCATTAAACACACTAGTAAAGTGTAATAATGTGCTGTAAAAGGATTTGGGTATTTTGCCAGTTGATAAGTTTATGTATTTGACTTTTTAAATCATTTCAAAATAATGCAAAAAAGTTTAAAAGGTTTCGTTTTATTTCAGATTGAATGGGGTTTGTTTGGTGTTTGGTGCATTCCATCTATTGTTCTACCTTACATGTTGTACTACAAGAGCAAAAGCAAATACAGTCTGAAGGCAAAAAAGAACTGAAGCAAAATTTTCTGTATGGTTCACTGCATTTTTGCACTACTGCAAATCTTTTCTATTTTTTCTTTTCAATTGGGTCATGAGAAACCTACGAAGCTCAAAATTATGTGAAGTGATTGTTTCAAAATTTGTGCAATGAACAACCTGACTCCTTTTGAGTCCTTTGGGAAGTTGGTAAAAGTTTGTATCTTTGAATGAAGCTTTTCTCTTGTTGCATTGGTATAAAATATGGTGACTGTACAAATGTGTCTTTTCCAGTCAGAAATGATCCTGTTTTTCTCTACCTGACAGGCAAGCTTACCAAGTGAACCATAGTTTATCCTTGTGAGCAAAAAGCTTGAAATATTGTTAAAATCGGTGGTTCCCAACCTATTTTAATGCATTCCCCCTTTGCCTATTTTGTGAACTTTTTATTACTGCCCTATTATACAAGAATTGATAAAAAAGCATTGTTAAAAGGTTTGGACTCACTGGTCTACCTTAAAAGAAATACTACACTTATCATGAATAACTTTACCAGCAAGTGGAAATTCCTCCATGTTTGGAACTACTGATTTAAATATTAATATGGCAATGTCCGCGACTCTTGGAAAGTTTAAAATTAAAATTCAACTACTTTTAGAAGTACACTCCCCTTCCTGAAGGGAACAGATGTTGTTTTCACTCTGTTCTGTTATTTTTCATTTATTACCTTGCGCTTGTCCGTGTCACTTTGCCATTAACTGTTTGTTGGATTTGGATGAAACTTTTGACAGCTGGTAGATCCCATAGTGGTTACCACGATAGGCTCAAAAGAGTAAAACATTTTTCATACATTTTGTATGCTTGCAAGCACCACAAACAAAAAGTTTCTTTGATTATGTGGTTACATGAGTAAAAATGTAGTTAGGTGAAGTATGTTACACTTTACAGTTGAATGGAACTGCAGTGGGTAATGGTTTGAGTCGGGGGTTGTTACCAACTTAATGAGCATGACGCCTAGTGATTGTTTTGTGGCTCCCTCTAGTGGCTAACCTTTAAACCTTTTCCGGTTGGGATGAAATTTTACAGATTAAGGCTGGGCTGTTGTGGTGTATTGATTGCTATATTTTACTTTGATTGCTATATTGTAATAGCCCAAGTAGTTACCCCACTAACCCCCAAAATGGGTCAAATTATGAAACAATGTCCAAATTAGGTGAAATTTGGACAGTTTCAATAACATGTCATCGCAGTGTATTTAATTTTTATTGTTTGACCCCATAGCCCCAGCAATTACCCCTCCAGGCCCCTAAAATGGGTTAAATTACCAAACAATGTTCAAATTGGGTGAAATTTGGACAGTTTGTGTAACATGCCATGGTGGTGCGTTATAGTTGCTGTGTTTTACCCTGGAGCCCCAGCATCCTGAATGGGTAAAATTATTCAACAGTGTCTAAACTGCATGTAACTTTGACAGTTTCAAGAATATATCATTGTGGTGCACTGATTGCTTTGTTTATACCTAAACCCTGACATGTATCCACAAAATTGCATTATGTACATTGCACAACTTTGAATCCATGCGTTTCTCCTGGCAAAAACGACATGTCATAAAAAGCTCAGGTGACCATTAGACCCAATGTAAAATAATTTAGGGAATATATCCTCTTTAAAGCGGGTAATAATATCTACAGAATGTATATACATGGTAAGCCACCCTTCCAGTTACAAAATCATAAAAAATTACCTTAGTTAACCTTTTTTTCGCGTTTAAGTGCCACGTTTAGCTTTTTCTAAGCGGCGTCTCGATTTTTTTCTGGTTCGCGACGGCTGCAGGTAAAAACTTGCGTGGGCATTGTTTCTGGCTTTGCAGCATGCTAAACTATTCGTCCTTTGGTCGCAAACCTAGTTCGTAAGTCGCCAATGTTTTATTTGGCTCGATAACGTAATATTCTCACAGACAAAAACAAAACGTGCGTTAAAAGAATAGGGTGAAGAAAAACGAACCAACGAAAAATGGTAGATCACTCGGACCAGGGCGTGAATAAAAGAACTATTACAGTTCTGGAAAGAAAACATAAAATCGATTTGCAACTAGTCCAGCGAATCGCGATTCCAAGGCAAAAACATGATTGTGAATTCACTGACTAATGACAAGGTGTTGTTTGATTCCATTCTGCTCTGAAAACACTGAAAGAAGGTCCCCTTTATCTGCGTTCAAGCTGTCCAAATGTCTTTTACGGTTGGTGGTCGCAGTTTCATTCAAATACATTGCCCACGACCCCCGAACCAATAAATATTGAAACGAGTTGAGGCCAGGAGTATCGATGGGGTCGGGCTTTGCACAAGAAAAGTTCCACGCATAAACCGGTTTGTCCGACACAGATAGTTAGCGGGATGGACTTTAGCCTCCTTCGCAGTGTTCCGCCGTACGAAAGAATCACTTCATCGGGGGGGCAGGTCGTTGAGTCTCGTGATTGTTCTCGAATGGTGACGTCACCTCACTTCTTTCTCCCTGATAGCTTTGTCTTTGAGAATAAGTTGGTAGGCGACTTCGAAAGCCTGACCAAGGGTGAGGATAATCTCGTACGCCATGTCCTAGAAAGAGAATTAACAATTACGTGAAACGATGTTCCTACAATAGCTTGCATTACAACAAAATATAGCTACGATGTAAAATACATGTAGATGCAACACAAAGTACATCGAAGCGCCTGCTTACCATTGTCGTCACCCGAAACACGTGACAGTAGTGATGGCCGGTCCTGACGTCATGCGTGATGTAAGCGAACGTCGAGAGGTCTTCGGAGTCTTGCGAAGCAAAGGAGATATTGCAGATTTCGTGTTCGGCGATTTCATGCTGTTGAGAAAAACACAATGTTTAACAACTATTTCAAAAATCTGAAATTTATGTTTTAGTCCGTGACGGTGGGTGAAATCCCAAGAAACCTCATCACGTTGCCTGGTTGGCCTTACATGTCTTTTAAATCAGTGGCATGATATTTATATATTGACAACGGTTTGTGACCAACCTGTGATTTGGAGTCGATGAACTTGACGCCGGTGTAATTGATTGACAACATGATAGTGGGAATTTTCTTCATTGAGTCGGTAGAACGTCGCATCTTGGCGCAAGCTTCCATAGTCGATTCGACGCCCTTGAGTTCGTGAATAAGCATGGAACCGAGGTACTAGAATTAAAATTCAAAATTTAGACAAAAACCACAAACAGTTACTCTATTGCAAGCGGTGGTTGTTCTATTAAATGACCTGGTTATAGATACTTACGTATGCTTGGTAGTTGCAACAAGCGGTGATGAGCTGTTCTGCGTTATGGCGCCACGCGTGGACCGAAACTTCACGTGTGGTTTCGTTGGGAGGTCGCAGGTTCAAACCTTCACCTGAGGCCGACTCTGTGGCAAGATAAACTGCTCGTTCCACATCGGGAATGTCGGTCGAGTTGCCTGGTTTGCTCTGCAAGGTTCACAAGTGTTTGGTAAATATCTGGTTAACTTCATTCGGAACAAAATGTATGTCTAAACTCGTATGCCTAAAGCCACTGTCACATGGAAAAGTAACAAATGGGTATGCAAATTTTTGACAGCGCGGTATTTTTATGATCGAAATGTGCAGAAAGCTTGACGTTCATGCAGGAAGCCAGGTTGTCTAAATTCCGGATTTAAATTAAAGTTAGGGGCCAAACCTACAAGAAATACGCACCATTCTAAGATTTTCCTTCTGCTCGCTGTCGACGCTTCTCAGGGACGATGACGACTTATGATGAGACCGCTGTCTGTGGTGCGAGGGTCGAGCGCTGCTGTTGGAATTCTGGCGCGAGTGCTTGGGCTTCGAACTCTTCTCCACGAAAACAGAAAGCTCAGTGCGACGTGTCCGCGACGAATGTGAGCCCGACCGTGACCGAGGCTTTGACCGGTCGCTGTCACGTGACGATTTGCGTCCGTGGTGTCGATGACGCGAATGCGAGGATTCTGTGGGTGCGACCGACGGTTTGCTGGAGCTTCGTCCACGGGATTCCACAACCGCAGGTTCGCCTTGCGTTGGTACTCTGTCGTTGTTAGCCTGCTTGGTGCTTGCGGCGCTGCTGCCACTACCAGTGCTGCTTGCAGTGCCAGAAGGGAAGGCCGGTGACGTGTTGTCGGCGCTACGTGTGCTTGACAAAGTGGTGGCGCGCGATTTCACGATGTTCGTGTAGTCTTTGAAGAAATTGGCCGAGTCCAGCAGCGGACTGCGAGACAGAGGTGGACTGGCTTTGGCCTAAAAATCAAAAGCAAATCCACCTTAAATGCCATTAGACATGAAATCAAAACTGAAAACTAAACAACACATGACTATTCCCAGCAGGAAAAGGAAGTGCGCTCACACACCCCAAATGAAAACGCAGTGAATGCAGGCTCATTATCTATTTACTATGACTGGTTTTGCTCAACAATCCGTTACCCTATGAACTCAGTTGACTGTCATATCGTCCACTACCAACACCATAAGCTGTACATTGTTGAAGCCACATCCTGTGACGTGCGTATATAGCTTTTTTCACAGTACAAGCTGATGTCACGAGACTACATCAACCAACGCGCATGACTCACATAGTTCTGCATTGCTAAGTATCACACTGTATATATATGATACTAAGCAGTACACTTGGACTGCCTATAAGTTATCTTTTAACATATATGCGCAAAACGTTTATGCCATGCAAACAACTGCTGTCCAACGGCCTGGCTCAAGAGTTGGCAAATAAGCAGACGAACTTGCTCGGCCTTTCCCTCACCATGCAATTCACATTCTATGAATAGCGTGGGCGCACTGTCGCTGGCATACAACTTGTCCCCGCATGAGCGGTTCAATGCAGCCACAGCAGACCTCGATCGCGGGCTGAAACTGACGAGCCGCAATCTCCACCTGTGCCTGGCCGCTTGTGGCGCGAGCAAAGGCTGATGGGAAACACGCGCGTTACGTCATGTCCGGATTAGAAAACAGGCCCAGTGAACACGGGTGATGCGTGCGTGCGGGTCGTGAACGGGAACTGTCAGGCTGTATTATAATACAGGAAGGTAACTACGTGTGCTCGTCATCGCGGGCTACTAAGATTAATATGAGAGGTGATAGGTGGTTATGACGGAACCGACGCAATATAATTCTTGGCGAGGGCGTGGTTTTATGATGCGTATGACTCATTTTTGCCTGGCTGCTTGTGCGGCTTCGCGTGGAACGGTTGGATCCTGACTTCTTGTCCTCTTTGGAGCGACCGTAGAGCGACGCATTGACGCGTTTAAAGTGACCGCGGTTGGCGACCAGCTTAAAATATTTTAATGTCAATGTAAGAAAATTTAAAGTGCATTGCAAATACATTTAATATTCAGTTTTTTACAAAAATACAACCACCATTCATCTAAAATCAGGACTTACAGGTTTAATTTCGCTTTCGGCCATGAGTCGTATGGCCTTCATTGAATCAAAGCCCTTCGTCACAAATGCGCCTTCGTATTGCGGCAAGTGAAGCGATTCTAGCCATATCTCGACGCTAGATGGCGCTGTGGGGTCGTCGGGTGACACGAGAGGATGAAGACGAGGCAAATTTTTGGCCGATTCGAGCAATCGTCTGCGGTGAGATTCATCCCTGATGTCCATGTCGATAAGATCTTGCTCCTCTAATATGTCACCGGCCTTAAAAAATACAGCACGTTTTAAAATAACGTGATTAAAAACGTTGCCAAGTAACATCTACCCCACTTAAAAAACCCTGAACTGATTTAAAAACGATTCTGATATCAATTGAAAACGATCGAACATCGGATTAATAAAATACCAAAAAAACTCACACCCAGACGGCCAAAACACTAGAACAGCATTTAATATAAAAAACTTACTAAAAAGTCTACGTTATCAAATCCGTTTCCCTCCAACACAGTCTCGTACTGTGGAAGGCCGAGCTCAGCCAGCCACGTGCTTACTTGGCGAGGAAGCTCCGATCCTGCAAAACAACACGGCATTTAAATCTCACCTTCAACAGCAAACAGGCATTTTCGACACACCGAAGTGGCGCGCAACCGTGGTGGCGAAAAAAACATGTGGGAAAGTTCAGGCAGCGCGCGTGAGAAAACGTTTATTGACCTTCGTACTTGAACTGCGGCGAGCAGCTCAAGCTAATTATGTGCTCTCCGTTCTCTAGTCGCTGCAAGCCGCCGCGGCAAAAAAACGCCTCGACATAAACTGGGCCACCATTCGTTTAGCTTAGTCGGGAACCAGAATGATAGACTGGTTTACTTTGCGCACGCAGACAGTGCGGTTTGAGGCTGCTGCACCCTGACACTGTGATGTGGACAATACAAACACTGACTCGGAGCGTACGAGGGACGATTCAAGGAGATCAAGCGAGGCGTGAGATTGATTTGATCGTCAATAGTGGACGATGGACATACACTTTTCTCCATCGCGGCGGCGCTCAACGTATACAAATCAAATGCAAATAACAAATGCTAACATGCTAACTTGTAAAAACTAACACTTTGGGCATTTACTAAAAGTATGAGACATCTGCATTGAATTTAACATTGTGACGAATCAAAACCGCAATGTAGCGCCAGAATAAGTTCCCTGCGCTAATTGCAAATCCTGCCACACACGACCAGCAGTGGAATCACGCCTTCGCAATTAGGTAAAGCCTAAATACAGCTCTCGGACTGACACCTGCCGCAGGTATACTACGTCACGAATTGGGTCGCACAGGCCGGATAATAAATTCGCACCTGGTTCAGTAATCGTACACAGAAGACCTAATGCCTGGTGAAGGCATTAAAAACCTGCGCTGCGTCAACAGAACCTACGCGACAGATGGTCGAAAATACTCTTACGTGGTCCGATTTTCGGGAAATGGGATTATCATACAGTAAATGCGAGGGTCGCTAAATGTTTGTGTGTTGCAGGTTCATTGCGTTAGGCCGGGAAAGGTGGCAATTTATCGACCGTTGATCGGGATCGTGTTTCACGCGATACGATTAAGTGGATTAGGAAAATCCCGCAGCGGCAAGAAATGGACCCAGGAAATTACCGACGCTGAACTAATAGTGTATTTTGGGGATTTATTAAATCCTCAAACCTACATTAATGCGTACACTAAGTGATAATAATAAGACTGCGTCCTTATCACAAAATTGCTACTTGGTCAGCGTTAATGCAGATTTCGCAACGTCCTTGGTATCAGTTCAGTTCAAGGTGTACGATTCATTGTCCCAGCGAGACCAGAGTCGTTTCGATCCCTGCGCAAATTTATTGCAAGCGAGGATCGATTGGACTTTGAGCGCTTGGGAACGTTCGCTTATTGATCCGCCACTCCACCAGAAACGCAATAAACAACGTTGATAATTAAGACATCGCGCCAAGTGCCCTACGGGACCGGTGAACGTGGGTTGAAAGCAAATTACCTGTCATAATTTTCCAAAAGGTCTCCTCAAATTCTTTGGCGTAGACCGGGCCCTTCTTAAGTCCGCCGCCGACTGAGGACATGATGCTGGCAATCTGAAGTGATAAAATAAACAATGTTACATACTGATAATTAAGCGAAATAAACGGTATTAAGACTGTACTGAAAATATATTCGAGCTTTTGATTTCAAGTTTTTCTCACCTGTGCCCATTCGTCCTTTTCGTTTTCGTCCTCTTGTTTTGAATCCACCGAAGCCAACTGGGACTTAGCAAGCGTTGAAGATGCAGAAGACCCAGAAGCGGGATCACTGCTGCTTCCTGGATAAGGAAATAATGCTTTTAATCGTATTTTTAAGACCCCAACCGAACTATTCGATTGGTTTCGGAAATGACGATGTTCAATTTAGTTACGAACCTTGTGACGATCTGCTCCTCACTGCGGTAACTGTATCGACGATAGTGGCCAGATCAGGAAGTCGGTCACCAGGCGATTCCAACTTCTCCGGTGAGCTTTTGGACTTTGACGAGTTGGCGCTATTGTTGTTGTTGTTGTCGTAAAAGGAGTTGCTGCGCTTGTGTTCGGTATAGCGCGACTTGGAATCTGTGAGGATCAACCCAAACTGTTAGTTCCGCCAACAACCTTCAAACTGCTGAAAAATATAAACGCTACCAACCTCTTGCTGAAAGGCGCGATTGCGAAACTCGGGGCGTTGAAGTCTCCTTGATCATGCGACCGTCGAAATCATCCATCGAAGACGGGGAGGATGAGAGAGGCGAATCGTCTCCGTCGCTACGTCCGGGCGTGTACTGTCGCCTCATCTCCCTTCGCGCTTCGCCGTAACGCGGTGTATCAAGGGCCAAGTCCAAGTTCCCCGGACCTGAGCGCTTCGAAAGCCCGTCGAGAGTCATCGGGTGGGTCCTAGTCGATGCGGTCGGAATGTGATCCTTGACTATCGCTGGAGTGACGTGGGAAGCCGACCCTTCGGACAAGTCGTCGTCAAATTCGGCGCCGTATCCGTCGCTATCACAAGGCGACTTATTGTGCAGGGCAGAGGAATCGTATCGATGCTTAGATCGTGATCTGTAACTGGCTCCACGTATCAAACCTGCGACAACAGAGGTATACGATATAAAACCTGCGTGACAAGCGAATTTGTAAACATGAAAAGCCGATGACATAATGTTTGATGAACAATGACCAAACGCGGGGTTTGAGTACAAAATAGGTGTTACAATTGCAATGTAGGAAACGCAAATGTCGCCGCAATGCCAATTGAAGCTTCCTGGCGTTTCAACAATGCTCTGAACGGGCACAGTCCCAAGTTCAAACAGAAAAACGTACAGACAAAAAAGAGTTGTGCAAGTGACATGTGAAATGTCACCAAACGTTCATGTGATTTTGTGCTTTTAATCCATCAATCTCTTACAGCCAAACTGCGCATCTTATAAACTACATACTATGTAAAAAGCAAATCTGACAAATCTTGCGCAACGGTAACTCGTGACTAAATAGTAATCTGATTGTGGCGAATTTTCGATCACTCATCGTTACGTAACTGATTAAATACTCTCTTAATTGCGTCATTAATCTGACTGGAACCTGTTTGCTGCGAAATAAAAAGATTGATGGTCAGCAACAATTCTGCAGGTCATCTTCGCTGCCACATAATCCGCCTCACANCTTATTGTGCAGGGCAGAGGAATCGTATCGATGCTTAGATCGTGATCTGTAACTGGCTCCACGTATTAAACCTGCGACAACAGAGGTATACGATATAAAACCCGCGTGACAAGCGAATTTGTAAACATGAAAAGCCGATGACATAATGTTTGATGTACAATGACCAAACGCGGTTCGAGTACAAAATAGGTGTTACACTTGCAATGTAGGAAACGCGAATGTCGCCACAATGCCAATTGAAGCTTCCTGGCGTTTCAACAGTACTCTGAACGGGCACAGCTCCAAGTTTAAACAGTGAAACGTACAAACAAAAAAGAGTTATGCAAGTGACATGTGAAATGTCACCAAAAGTTCATGTGATTTTGTGCTATTAATCCATCAATCTCTTACAGCCTAACTGCGCATCTTATAAACTACATACTATGTAAAAAGTAAATCTGACAAATCTTGCGCCAACGGTAACTCGTGACTTAATAGTAATCTGATTGTGGCGAATTTTCGATCACTCATCGTTATGTAACTGCTCAAATACTCTCTTAATTGCGCCATTAATCTGACTGGAACCTGTTTGCTGCGAAATCAAAAGATTGATGGTCAGCAACAATTCTGCAGGTCATCTTCGCTGCCACTTAATCCGCCTCACAACAAGACGTTGCACAAATGCGACTCGCCGACAGTGCAATGCCTCTCCTGCTTGCTTTTCGCTACGTGTGCACAGCGACAGAATGCCAAGGCTCCTTTAAAAGCATTATTAAATATTGATGAACCCGAAATGCTGAAAGGCGGAGGTCTCGGGCGAAAATCGATCCTAAATTCCGATGCAATAAAGCGGCGCGAGCATTTCGCAATGCGTTTTTCAAAGGCAAACCAATCAATAAAATTCTGTCTCAGCCAGCAAACCCATATGTGTATCAAGACCGGGTGAAGGTTTCCTGCGATGCGCCGAGATATCGCTTGAGTACGCACATTACGACCCGACACGCATGGCCGGTTACGAATACGTTCATTATGACGTCGGTAACTTTAGTCTCGTTTTTCTCCCTACCCAAGTTTTTCGCAACTGGCAAACAACCCGGCACAGGACGATATTAAATTGTCTCATTAATACTTAACGATAGAGGATGTGGCCTGACAGCGCAGCCCCGCAACCTGATATAACAGAGAATTCGAGATGCCTCCGCTGCCTCAAGCATGGCACACTGCATTCTGAATAATTCATCCCTGTCGAAAGCTGAGCCGTACAACGATCCTAAGCTGAAAACAACAGCGAAAGAAAATCGAATTGTGCCCGTGAAGGAATAAATTCACCTGCCCTCGCTTTTCAGTGCATTCTGGAGATAAAAAATTCATCCGGGCTCACGATTCTCACCACTGACGTAACTTCGGGCGCTGTCAAACCGCAACTGAAGCGGTACACGCGCGAAAGCGGCCACTTTTGTGAAGCAATCAAGACGTAACCACATGCAAAAGGCACGCGTGCGTTTCATGACACGGCCTTTAAGTGGACTTCGACAGTAACGAGCGGCTTTGACGAGTCGATTAAAAAGTAACGAAGGCGCAAGTTAAAAATACCCGCCTGGGCAAATTGCGCAAGGCAAGCACAAACAAAGTTAATCTGGTGTCGTAAACGAAGTTCAACGACAGGGAGGCCAACGTTGCCAAGTAAATACCATTAAATCTTTGCTAGACACCGAAAGTTTCGTTACGTGGAGGTATGCGAATTAGGTTAGTGAATAAACAAAGTTAGGGATTTTGCGCATGCCAACAAAACGAGTTCAAACTCCACCTGTCGTTCACTACCTCTCAAAACCTATTTTTAGCTGCAACTGAAATCACCACCTTTCCGACAGAAACAACTTTTAATATACTGGCAAAAATGTACTGTTTCAGTGCTCCACTAATGCGTTCATTTTTGCTTATAGAAGTCTGGTCACATGCATCTCACTGTGAGAAGTTGACACACAAAAGGCGCCTCGACAGATTAACACCGCACGAGCGATTCGACGCGTTGCAACAATAATCGTCNTTATAGAAGTCTGGTCTCATGCATCTCACTGTGAGAAGTTGACACACAAAGGCGCCTCGACAGATTAACACCGCACGGGCGATTCGACGCGTTGCAACAATAATCGTCGGTGTATCTGCGGGGCATGAAAACCTGATGACGCCCGCGCATGGATATTGGACAACATGAAAAACCACGACTGAAGCTCACCGTCGGTCGGTCGACAAAGTCCTGGCGTCATCGCCGTGGGATAACACGGCGTCAGTGCCAGATTCGGGCACCCGGCACACGGCACTCGGCAGATGCAAACCAACCAGGCAGCTTATGGGTTTAATTCATGTGAAACAACATGCGTTTAAGGTCGGTGCAGGGCGGTGGCGGGAGTCCAACGGTATCGATGATCCAATTTGTTTGTTGCCAAGCACAGCACAGGCCAGTAAACCTACTACGGTTTGCACCAAACCCCACAGGCGACGAATCATCGGCTACGCACGCAGGCTACTGCTAAGCAGAGCAGAGTAACAAACAAGGTTTTACGGTCCCATATTCGGGCGAAATTACATCACAGCGCCGTCGCGTAACACTGTCGGCTAGTTGAGGTAAAAAAAAACATTTCTGATGTAAGGGAAAGTGCTACCAGATATCGGATTGACTTTCAAACAGCGGGAGTCGAAAATTGCGAAAATAGGGGTTTTAGGGTCGATATTTAAAGCTCTGTGACTCAGACAAGTTTATGGAAACATATTTGTAAGGACCAGTGGCCAAATTTTTATTTTTAGAAAAGATCTGGCTGCACATAAATAGATCAACCTACTATCTCTGCTTGCGATATGATCCTAAACTGTGGTAATACAAAACATCAATTTCATTACAGGGGCTTAAAAATTTGTACTGAATCATAAGTTTTCCCCAACCTAAAAATTCTGGATTTCCCGCGATAACAGAAGTCGCCGAAGCACTACATCCATAAGCACCCCGGGCACCGCTTCTAGGTAACTATTTATCGCAATAAACAATCCCGCGCTAGTGGATAGTGTCCACAAACTGCTAGTAACCGTAGATGCTGTTGACCTGCCAGTTACAAGTGGGAACAGGTGGAAGTGAAATCAAGTCCACTGTGTTTTCGCCCGTCTCGGCGCGTCATTCAGGCATCGTCTTATCACTCAACACACACTCAGGGACCTCTGTTTGAGTGCTGTTCGATGTGACAAACACGGCTGCGCGCACGAGCCGCGATTAACGTTCAATTAAAACTCGCTACGACTTGCAATTGAGAAACAGTTTTCAGAGCTGCAATCTTACCGCGGTGACGCGACGACATCTTGAACACGAAGCAAAGTGGAAAGTCGGGTAAACAACTTGTAACGTCCATGTTCGCCTTAATCCGGCACGACTTGGGCGAGTCGTTGCTGTTTTCTTGACGTTGTTGTTGTTTTGCTGGCTGCGGGCGCCTCGTGGTAACGGGCGAAAGCCTGCGACCTCGGGTTTGTTGGCAACTTTGATAGTGTCCAGTGTCACTCAAAGAGGCGAGTTCGCCGCGTGAAGAAGGCCAACAACAACAGAAGTTGACAGAGTCGATTGGCATCAACAGAGTTTAACAGCAATTACCGATTAGTAGGTTTCTACACGAGTAGCAGCTGCTGATCTGGCGGGGCGAAGCACAAACACACAACGTGTCAATAATGAATGTTAGGTTACGTCATTGTGATCAAGAGGTCACAGCCCCTTAATGCAGCTCAACGCTGCAAGATACAATCCTTGGCGCTTCTTATCACATAAATTTTTAATTTAGCACACTGCCTTGGTATTACAGGTGCTACCATATGCTTACATCACATTGCATACAAATTCCTGCTTAGCCCTATCCGAATATCTGCCATGCAGTAAAGTGGGTCGCGGATACGGTTGAACCGTTCAACAACCATAGCGGAAAACACCATTACGAGCTCCGCATTTTTTACCAACCATTCCACTTCAAAAAAAATTCACACTCTTTTAGTGGGTAAGACCACCTGCCAACCTGAACGTGACAAAAGTAAAACTGCCACAAACTTTGAACACGCCCTCTTGGCGACGAAAAGGCAAGCTTCAGACAGCGGGTCTCTTGTGAAATCCACTTGGCAATCAGTGGCTAACGTCGAATTAAGGCCGAATCCACAATTAAGGCTCGTTGAGGCAGGTGTGCGTGTCATTACTAATTACAATGCTTTGATGAAAATGACGAGATATTGCCAGAAGCTTACCCAGACGCCGGCGGTCAAGTTTGTTTCGTCTCATCGCAACGTAAACGTCTGACCACGCCAAATACATCTAACTCTGCATAGCGCGTGGTGGAAACTTGTTTATTTAAACGCGGGACTTTGTAACGAGCCGTGTCTGATACGCCTGCCAGCAGTGTAAAAAAAACAACTCAAAAATAAACGCGCTAAATGCAAGTACACCTGAAAATACCAACTACATATTCTTCATGCCTTTACTGATCCGCTTATTTTCAACTAGCCTCGGTCGCACATCGTCTAGCAGTACTACATCACCACACCTGTTGTATGCTACTGCTGGCCCGACAGCCGCATCTAATCTACCCTCCCGACGGTGATCTTAGACAACATTTAGTTCCCAGTCCGTATCGCTTGCATTACGTCGGCAATGCCCCGAACACGAGATGGCGAGGTTTAAATTTCAAGTGTTGATCGGTCTGCGCCGCGAGTAGCTACAAGTGCCTTTTTCACTCAAACACAAACAGGCGACCTGCGTCGTTCAACCGTGCCCAACCAAGCATGGAGCCGTAGCCATGACGACCAACTGCAAGGGTTCAACTGCAAAACTGAGTAAATAGAGTCTCAATGCTGATGTCCCAGTGCGAAGGGGCCAGTGGTTAAACGCACAGCTTGACCTTTGGTAAACGACTGTTGGGGCAATTATTTTAAGAGGCCGAACATGCATACAACTATCTGCTTTCAAGTTTTACTAATATNGGGGCCAGTGGTTAAACGCACAGCTTGACCTTTGGTAAACGACTGTTGGGGCAATTATTTTAAGAGGCCGAACATGCATACAACTATCTGCTTTCAAGTTTTACTAATATTAACTACTGAATTAACAAAACTGGGTAAATAAGGTTAGCACTAACTTTCGACATTTTTTGAGCACAAAACTAACCAAATCTGCCTGCACAACGCAATTGGGTAAGCAACTGGACCAGCTGACATTTCTAAGTGACACAGTGAGCCTCGATTTATGCAAAAGAAGTTTGGATTACGCGACGGTTGACGGGCTTTGGAGATGACGTGGGTTGGGTCGGGAGCGTCGCATTGCGGCCAGCCACTTACCAGCCGGCTAATCCATTTGTTGCGAAACTGGGCAGTAAACAACGCGGTTGGAAATGCTTGTATCTGCGCCTTCGAGTCAAACGACCAACGTTCAGTCCGCCAACTTTCCCCGTAATTTGCTTGATCTCAGCCCGCGGCGAAGGCGCTTGCTACTCGAAATAGCTGACCTGTTTGGCGCAAGGACGAAAGAACTTCTAGATTTGGGTTTTGTTCTAGGCCAACCTTAATCCGATTTGCGATGGACAGATAAATTGCCGAGCCATTAAGCGTGCTTGCGTCGTTTAAATGGAAGCGCCGCGTTCAATTATTTCGGATTCGGCTGCAAACGACCACTCGCCGGTCACGGATAATTGATGAAGGTCCGCGCAGTTCACGATTCGTTATCAACGCCAACGATCAAGCACCGCCCACTTGCAATAATAGCTGACGTAACCTCTACTCTAATGTCCTCCATAGAAACAGCCTGGTTGAAATTGCAGCATTCACTTCTCGCTAGGACTCTTAACTGCACGTCTTACTGCCATCGCTTACACACTTACTAATGGTCAAGCACTCCATTTCTCGAAATATATCTTGTCCCTTATCTCCGGGTTTGTTTGCGAACATGCCTACCTACTGCGACCCGCCAATCGCCACACGCTTCACCGTAAGATGCAAACAGCCAGACTAGCGAACGACGGGACTTCTAATCGAGCGCGCGCGTTCTGCGAGTGTTTGCGTTTTCATCAGGCTCACTTTGGTTTCGAGCCTCCAACTGCGCGGCCCCGTCACGGTCTGACACTGATATGTCTTCACCACCACCACGTGACACCGTGTTTTTGTAGGTCGTAACCGCCTGTCAACTTTTCCGCCAACAACTTCTGTTCCATCTACTACACAACAGCCTTGCTCAGACTTGACCCAGACATTATAGCTTGGTCGCTTAAAATCAGAATAAAACTATTTTCCAGTGAGCGTGTTTCGGCGAAACAAGGATTGAGGAAGTTCACTGCGTTGCCCGGTTATTCGCGACGACCCTACGTCATAACACGTAGCAATTAAACCCTTTTACCGGGTTATTATCGGTCAACATCCGACCACTAAATTACGGGTTACTAGGGGCCAATTACAGTTATTGCAAAATGTTATTTCGCTGACAATGTACAAGAAACCGCTAGCTTACAGATAAACTTGAACTGTGTTTTAGACAAAGGGTTATAAATTGAAAACTCAAGCAGGAGTAGTTTCTTGTCGCCGCACCCTTGATGAAGACGTGATAAGAGGTGCGAGAGCATATATCTGCGTGTTGTGACCAAGGGGCACTTGCACTTATCTGCGAACCTTGCAGCGACTCGAGTTACTCACTCTGCAAAAACGCCACGATCCGGCGAAGATGAACATCATNAGATAAACTTGAACTGTGTTTTAGACAAAGGGTTATAAATTGAAAACTCAAGCAGGAGTAGTTTCTTGTCGCCGCACCCTTGATGAAGACGTGATAAGAGGTGCGAGAGCATTTATCTGCGTGTTGTGACCAAGGGGCACTTGCACTTATCTGCGAACCTTGCAGCGACTCGAGTTACTCACTCTGCAAAAACGCCACGATACGGCAAAGATGAACATCATCAGTCGGGTTCTCACGCATTAGGGCTGAGATCGACTTTCCTGCGGCCCTTGCAAATTATGAATGCCGTTCGCCGAGCCCCTGTCCCTGCCCTTCGCCGGTTTCCGAGCCTCACGCAACGGGACTGCCTCGTAACCCAATCTCGATTAGTCTCGCATCGGGCGCGCCGCGGCTCTTTCGCACCAAGTTTGGTGGCAAAGGTGAAACCACCTTGCAAAAAATACACCAGTCCCCACTATACGCTGTATGCCCGCCAGGTTTCCTTCTAATCGATCACCCGCCTTAATTTTGTTTGTTGTTTCAGGTGATTCCNTGCCGTTCGCCGAGCCCCTGTCCCTGCCCTTCGCCGGTTTCCGAGCCTCACGCAACGGGACTGCCTCGTAACCCAATCTCGATTAGTCTCGCATCGGGCGCGCCGCGGCTCTTTCGCACCAAGTTTGGAGGCAAAGGTGAAACCACCTTGCAAAAAATACACCAGTCCCCACTATACGCTGTATGCCCGCCAGGTTTCCTTCTAATCGATCACCCGCCTTAATTTTGTTTGTTGTTTCAGGTGATTCCTTGCACCGCGTGGAACCGATCGCTCACCTGACAAACGCAAACCCGCGCTGTCACCAATACACACCGTTTCATAAAAAAACTGCACCACTCGGGTTGCGCCTCACATCCCTGAACGACAAAGGCGAAAATACTATATCTTTGTTGTTGTAGTCAAAATGCATTTAAACCATCAGTCATCTACCTAAACTAACAAAATAATTTATTAAAACCAAAGTCCCATCTGCCATTGGTGAGAAGGTTGATACTTGACCCGTATGCCTCGTAAGCTACTAGCCGCGTACTGACAATGAAGGGAGCCTTTCGTTTTTTACCGAAAACACGCACTGAAAAAAGGGAGCGATTACCAAAGTACTAAGCTATTACATGTATGTACACTCACGTGAACAACGAACCTTGAGTTTGTACTTTGCCACCACTATACCCGGTCAGCCTACGTCACGTGCCTATTGTTTGCTCACAAAGAATTCCAATGAGTCAGTGACCACGCTCGAGGGCGGGTCCTCGACGAGCTTGGGGCACGATGGGTGATTAACGCTGCCCACATCGACAATGTGAAGCGAAGCCCTCACCACAGTTCGCCGCCTAGTCTGGGTTTACTACGCAAATGACTCTGACCGGTTTTTAAAGCATAAAAACGGCTTCTGTGGGGATTTGCGGAAAATAGCGACGAAATCCCGAAGCAGACGTCGGCCTTCGGACAATGGAAAGAAAAACAAACTAGACTGTTTTATAGCGACGAATCCTTTGACGGGGGTTGCTGTGTTGCCGGGCGATTATGATCGTCAACAAAACAAACCTTTGTCTGACTTCCGACGCTCAGACAATTAACGTATATTGTGATAAGGCCGAGGCCAAGTTTTCGACCTTACCAGCGTAAACACAACTAGGCAAAAGGCAACTAATTACCGAAGCCGCGATGTTAACAATAAATCCAAACATGAAGCTGGAGGAAAATAAGACCTCCGCCCATCCTTATATGAAAAGCGATTCATCCCAAGTCAACAAGGAAGCAAACTATTATTTCCCTAACCTAACTTGCCCTTCAAGGAACCTCGATGCGGAAACATCGGGCTTCTGCCGGTGTTAGCTCGAGCGAGACGGCAATTAAAGCTCCGGGATAAATTGCTTGGCTAGGAAGAGTCTGATAAGTCGCATACGGCAGATGGGAGGTTTGAGTGACAAAGCAAGGAACGACACGGGTCAAGTAGATCTGCCACCTCTGGGGCAAGCGATCGCGCCTGATAACCGATCTGACGCAGGTGCAAGGTTTCGCCAACACACGGAATTGCTTAGCAGAATCTCTTCAGCTGTAAATCGTCGTAATGACGCCAATGACTGTGGAAAACTTCATGTCCGGTAATGCAAAAAAAAAAGCTTTTTTGGTGTTAAATTAACGACATGGCAAACTAACCCAAAGGCTTGAGCAGCCAATCCCATTTCCATTTCCATTTCGACTGCTCGAAACTCACTAATGGAACACCAATATGCTTAAAACCAGGACTAAACACTTGTGGTGTATTTCGCGCCTTGTACGAGGGTTTGTTGTTGACTTTTGCGGGCGTACAAGTCCACCAAGCGTGCCAAGGTGTTTCGCACGCAAACAGGTCGAGCGAGACAATGGAGAAAATCTCCGTAGTGCAAATCCGCATTTCTGGTGCACAAGTTTGCGGCGTGCGTCACCGGAAAGTAATGCGTCACTTGCGTGCATCAGTTTACGTCGCCAGTACGCAAAAAAGCCCGCGGGGAAGTCGATAACCAACACGACCTTCGTTCGTCCCCTAACACACCAGCGAAACATAAAACCCAAATCGGCTGAAATCGGGTTTAATGAACCACATCCCTGGCGTTTATGGAACATCGTGCTCGGGATAACGGGTGCGAGGCTTGCGCCACAATGCCTGTGATGTTCAGTTTTATGTTTCCGCCCAACACTCGCGCTTTAACAATTCGACAAGATTGCGGCGTAAATGGGTTTATTTTCCGACGAAGCCAAGCGCAGTGAACCGCGAAATGAAATGTCACGACACGTGATATTCGATTCTCCGTCACCTCTGCTTTGAATTTTCCAGGGTTCGATAGGTGCTTTTATGTGACGGAGTTAACCTCTGGCCCCCTCGATAATAACGACATGTTGTGCCCACACGACACATGTTTCTGATTCTATTCTGACACGCCCCCAAAATACCCAGAATGCGATGGTATCCTGACAGAGGCATTTTTAACAACCAACACATTAAAAACTTTCACTGCACAAATCATGTGGAAACTTCTCTTACTAAAACAACGCTCAGACTGCATTCCAACCTGTCTTTTTCTTTCGGAATGTAACATTTACAAACGTTCTTTGTTTGTACGGTCGGTAAACTCACAAGTAAACAAATCTGGGCCAATTTCACTGCTGTCCGCCCCCGATAATCTGCTGCGAGACAAAACCAACAAGCCCAACGCCAAACACAAGCGGCCGATAACTTTTTCAATTTGCGCAAGTGCTTCGGCAAACAAAAATCGCGCTGATTAACGCGGAACTGAAACAGAGTCGCAAACAGCACAAAATCAACAAGCGATTTCACACCCTTTCATCAGACCATGGGAACCAGAAGGTGAAAGGCTTTGTTTTATAGTCATGCTTGCTGTTGAATGAGCGTAAAACACGAAGTTTACATAGGCGTTTTTACTACGTCACACTAAAAGTTATACCAATGGTTGAGGTTGCGTTAATCCGATGTCCGAGTGACCATCCCTTTTGAAGTGAGTGGTCAAGCCCGCGCAGCGTGGCCACTTGTACGGGCTTTTGATTCTGAAATGACTGGGTTTTGTGATCATAGCAATGATTCAGATGGTTGTAGATGCTGGGAAACACAAACAACGGCGCTTGGTTGTAAAACCACGGCCGCCTGGTGGGCGAAACGTAGATTTTGATTGTCCGAGTGAATTCGTCATCCGAGGGCTTTTGTCGATGTGTGATGGTTTACGTTACGGGAAGGAGTCCAGCACGCGACAGACTGTGTTCTATATCGTTTTTCTGTCTACGGTTAATACAGCGTCGTGAAATGTTATACCTCCCCGCACACTTATGAGTCAGACTGGTCATAAATACGGCCGTCCCGGTATGATGTAATTGACAAACCAACGACAAATAGACGACCGAATATATCACTATAGTTTGTACTACTGTGTGTCTGTCTTAAACCCAATAATACAACACGTAACTTTTTTGGTTGTTTCAACACCAGTGAAGTATTTTTGTTGACGCATTCGACAAAGCAGTGTACCTCACTCGTATACCCAACATTAAAAGTCTTAGACCTTAATATCTCCTGCCTACACTAACATGCTACATTTATTTAACCACTGCCTTCTCATCCATACAAATTTACTGTCCTCAACACGGAAGCTATAAACTGTTACAGCAGCCAGTCAAAAGGTCATGCAAACAAGTAGTCACCTCAAAAATTCAAAACCTTCTTTGCTACCTGGTTCACAATGGAAAGAACTCGGTACAAAAACGACTCGTCAAAGGCATAAAAAAGCTGGGTGACGATTTGATGCACGCCGTTCGACAACCAGTGCTCGCTCGCACAATAGGTAGGAATGCCAATGAATGGAATTCGCCTTTTCTCTCAGTGTCCAAGTCTTATGATTGCGCCATTCACTAGGCTTGCATTAAATTCGTCACACCAAGTTATCTCTATTGACAAGGGAAAATGGGGGCTTTCGATGAATTAACTGTTGGTTCGCTTTTGTCACTTTTACAGCAGAAACATTAATGAGAACAATGAGTTGAGTTGGTGAAAGTGAACCTTTGTGCCGTGTTAACCTTTTGTTCCTTAATCCGCATTCAATGATTTATAATTTACCTAGTAATTTTTACCCACATAAAAGTCAACAAAAGCTTGAAAACTGTGTGTTATGCATCCCGAGAATTGACGAATCGGGTCCGTTTTCCCAGGCAGTTTTAATTTACCAAACACAGCATTTCAGATAAATATGAATACAAGAAGAAATTCGACCAATGTACACAAGCCGACATATTTTGTTGAAACTTTAAACGCGATATCGTTTAATTCTTTTGTACAAGAAGCCGCTAACCAATCCGCTGACTATGAATGCTATTATTTAGTGCACAGATAATGAGCTGCTGTGGGGATAAGCGACGTAAATATTATGCATAAACCGCTTTAGCCTGTCCCCTGACAGTGTGAAGTATCAGTGAAGTAGTTAACTCGTTTCAAGGCCCCTCAACACATCTTACTTGACTGGGAGAAACTGCGGACGGCTATCGCCGTTACGTCATGGTCATTTTTGGACCTGTTGTTTGAAGTGTCCAAGTGTGTCCAGTAACACTTCAAGTGACATGTCAGCTTTGGGTAATTGAAGCAGACTTTGATGTCAAACCAGTTAGTACAACCAAGTCAACGTTCTGTCAGATTACCACAAGTTGCTCAACTTGTACGTACAACACACTGTGAATCATCACTAAAACTAACGGGGATTTTTGCCACGTTAGGACAAAAGTGGGACAACAAACTACTTTGGAGCTTGGAATATTAGCCATAAGCTCCGTGGGTGAATATCAAACTCAACAAACAGTCACTTACTGTGCGTGAAATCTGCTTGGTCGTCGGCGATGTTGGTGTTTCCAGTATCCCGTCGAACTATCAGGCAAGTCAGATAAACGGGATATAATCCCACAGTATAAGGCACCCTACTGAGTTTCCTATAGTTCTCTATATCATCAAAACAAATATCGCGATGAAAAGAAAATATAAAAATCCTTTGCTGTAAATACACCCGACCAAGCAAAGGTGTGTCGCCTTGGCCATAGAAGCCTTTCTCATTACTACCATTGGGTGCAGTGGTAAACACAACGCTAATTACTTACGCATGTAGCCGTAAAACTGGTGGAGCGACATGCGTTTTACGGTGAGCGATGATCGAGAAAAGACACGTTGCGGAGGCAAAAACACGCCAAGTTCGACGTTTGCACGGAAATGAATCACTGCAAGCTTATTCGCCGATTCTGTGAACTTGAAGGTGATCACAAACAACTAACAGTGGGTAGGTTGACACGAAATGAACTTGGAGAAAAACAAAACCAACACCTCCAGGCTTGTAAACTAATAAGCTTAGATGTAAACTCTCTGACCTTAAAACAGTCGACAATTCAAAACTGATTATCAGCTAATACGTTGACATGAATTAGGAAAACATCCAGTAATTCTGACTATTGTCGCTAAAAATCGACCACAAAAATCTAAACCGATTGTTGGTCTGACACTGTACTTAAACTCGATGCAAACAGTTATTGCGAAAAGGTAGACGATCTATTTCGAAACTCTATCACTGTAGTGAGACTTGATACGAACACGTCAAACGCAACAGAACTAAAACCGAGGTTCAACGTGGTTTGCAGTAGTAAATGCTGCCTGAGATAACGACAACAGCGCTTCAATCGCAATTAACAGTTAACGACCCACTTAGACATGAAGATGAAGGCGCTGATGGTTTGTGCAAGAAACTGACGCTTCTGCTTGATGTCAGGGTCAGCTGTGCACGGTTAAATTAACTGCGGGCAATTAATTCTGTCGCATGTCCTCCAGCTGTTGCAGCGCTTTGTTCGGCTGCAGAAAGTCAATGAAGCATAGAGCAATTCTTTCACAAAGCTCTATCATGCGTTCTGTAAGACTGTGACTGCACTGTAAAAGAGGACCGCTGTCCCTACATTTGCAGCGTACATGATTTTACGCTTATAAACGTCGGATACATTGTCAGTACCCCGCAATTATCACACGCTAAAACAAGCTGCTGAAATTGAAAACGCGCTAACGCAAACAGTCTGTGCGTGAGCAAGAGTGGGTGACTCAAACTCTTAAAAAATAAACCGCAAAATGCAAANGGAGAAACTGCGGACGGCTATCGCCGTTACGTCATGGTCATTTTTGGACCTGTTGTTTGAAGTGTCCAAGTGTGTCCAGTAACACTTCAAGTGACATGTCAGCTTTGGGTAATTGAAGCAGACTTTGATGTCAAACCAGTTAGTACAACCAAGTCAACGTTCTGTCAGATTACCACAAGTTGCTCAACTTGTACGTACAACACACTGTGAATCATCACTAAAACTAACGGGGATTTTTGCCACGTTAGGACAAAAGTGGGACAACAAACTACTTTGGAGCTTGGAATATTAGCCATAAGCTCCGTGGGTGAATATCAAACTCAACAAACAGTCACTTACTGTGCGTGAAATCTGCTTGGTCGTCGGCGATGTTGGTGTTTCCAGTATCCCGTCGAACTATCAGTCAAGTCAGATTAACAGGATATAATCCCACAGTATAAGGCACCCTACTGAGTATCCCTATAGTTTTCTATATCATCAAAACAAATATCACGATGAAACCAAAATATAAAAATCCTTTGCAGTAAATACACCCGACCAAGCAAAGGTGTGTNAGGCACCCTACTGAGTTTCCTATAGTTCTCTATATCATCAAAACAAATATCGCGATGAAAAGAAAATATAAAAATCCTTTGCTGTAAATACACCCGACCAAGCAAAGGTGTGTCGCCTTGGCCATAGAAGCCTTTCTCATTACTACCATTGGGTGCAGTGGTAAACACAACGCTAATTACTTACGCATGTAGCCGTAAAACTGGTGGAGCGACATGCGTTTTACGGTGAGCGATGATCGAGAAAAGACACGTTGCGGAGGCAAAAACACGCCAAGTTCGACGTTTGCACGGAAATGAATCACTGCAAGCTTATTCGCCGATTCTGTGAACTTGAAGGTGATCACAAACAACTAACAGTGGGTAGGTTGACACGAAATGAACTTGGAGAAAAACAAAACCAACACCTCCAGGCTTGTAAACTAATAAGCTTAGATGTAAACTCTCTGACCTTAAAACAGTCGACAATTCAAAACTGATTATCAGCTAATACGTTGACATGAATTAGGAAAACATCCAGTAATTCTGACTATTGTCGCTAAAAATCGACCACAAAAATCTAAACCGATTGTTGGTCTGACACTGTACTTAAACTCGATGCAAACAGTTATTGCGAAAAGGTAGACGATCTATTTCGAAACTCTATCACTGTAGTGAGACTTGATACGAACACGTCAAACGCAACAGAACTAA
>QXVZ01013502.1:0-16686 GCA_008931825.1 Phallusia fumigata | reverse complement strand
GTTTCTTCACTGTAATCCACTTTCAAATACTGCACTTCAAGAAATCGTTCCTCTGTGAATTTTCCATGTTTTACAAGAGATTCAATTTTTTTATCCAGCTCCAACAAGTAGTCAGCATTTACTTTGTTATTTTTTACAGTAAAAATTAATAACCCATTAACCTTCAACTTTTTAAGCAACACATCCAACGTGTCTGGTGACATGTGGCCCATACTGATGGCCCCACAACAAGTAATGATGTCATAAAGTTTTTCGCCAAATTGAAGATTTACACCAGGTTCTATAGTTTGTTCAATCAGATTGCGATAAAGCTTTTTAGCTTTGGCTTTCTTGAGCATTCCAATACTTGCATCGGTTCCATCAATTTCTCCAACAAAACCCAATGCACTGAGATAATCTGCAACTAAACCAGTTCCACAAGCAACATCGAGTATCTCCACATTTTTACCCCCTGACAGTTCAAATGCTAGCGCTGCAACATCCTTTGGAGCTTCATACCCAAGTTCCACCAGCGTTGCATCGTATGTTGTTGCATTTGATGTATAGTTTTTAATTGTGTTTTCTGAACTGGTTAAATCCACAAAATCAGTATACAGATTGTTGAACAATTCAACATTGCTTTTAGTTTGTTGCGTCATTGGGGTAGGGCTAACTTTGTTTTTCCTGTTAAAGCAAAACATTTCAGTAACTGTCAGTTAAAGCAATATGTAGGTACATAACCAATATACAGATCTATGGTGATAAAAAAATGAAGCAATATCCCCAGACAAATAATTGAGGTCATTTCATTAAGGAAACCACAAATGCATAAAACAATTAGTCTTTTAATTATAGAAATAATTTTGCAACACACAATAAAAGAACAATTTGGCACAAAAAAGTGGCACAATTATTCTCTAAACCACAACGCAATTTAAATATATGACATCTATTAAGACATTGACCCATTTAAGGGCACAGTAAAATTTAATGCGAAAGAAGGAGTCTAACACAAGAAGGGAATTTTGTATTTGCCAAGGGTCAATTTTTTTCAAAATTGTTTTTGGAAATAAAAATTCTTCTTGTTGATTAAAAAAAATATCATTCCACAGCAAAACCATCGGTCTAACACTTTTCAAAACAGTATACAAGTGCTTTAACTGGTTCCCCCTTTTCCTTGTCAAACCGAAAATAGGTCGCTGGAATGACATCAATCTTTTTCCACATGCCTTTATCTTCAAGAATCCTGACTTCCGCATCCAATTCTTTAACATATGAAGATGCCTGTACATTATCCCTGGTTGCAAACACAATTATCCCTTGGCTCTTGGTGACCCTAATCAGCAGCTCAAGTGTTGCTGGCACAAGATGACCAGGACCATAACCTCCAGAACACACCACTGCACCATAAGCAGCCTTATTAAATGGAAGATCTTCACCAGGATTCACAAATGCCTCCACCAACTTCCGATAGAGTCCTTCCTTTTCCTTAGCAATGTTTAACATGCCAGCGCTGCCATCAATTCCATCTATATCACCTTTGAATCCATTTTTACGAAGCGCATCAGCGACCAGGCCTGTCCCACATGCTATATCGAGCACAGGTTGATCAACTCCCTTCAAATGTTTCAGTGCAATTTTTGCAACATCGGTTGGTGTCTCATATCCCAAACCCACAAAGTCATGCTCATATTCTTCAGCAAGTTTAGTATAGTTGGCCACTGTTGATTCTGTACTTTCAACATTGATGTAGTCACCATATATTTTATTGTATAGTTTAATATCACTTTCTTTTTGCTCATCCATGGTTTACTTTGTAAAAGTTGTTTCTGCAAAATGTAAGCATGACTACATGACTTTTATTCACATTAAATGTAATATTAATCTACTCAGTTTGTCATCAAAACCTGAAAGTATTAAAAACTCTTTGTCTAAACCAGAGGTGTGCAGCCTGCGGCCCGCCAAAATAAATTATTAGGCCCGCGCAATCAACCAAAGAACTTTTTTTCCATTGCAAACAAAATGATCTTTCTTACTCTTCAAAACTAGCGGTTATTGAGATGCAATAAAACAAAGCAAATTTATGGTGAAGGATTATGCAGTTCGTTGTCTTATTCGGTTGAGAGTATTTAGCCCTTCAGTAAAAAGGTTGCACACCCATGATCAAATATCAATTTATCTTGTCTTTTTTTATTGCTTACTCGCCAATAAAGCTCCATAAAATTACAAATTCGAATACAAATGCCTTATGATAACACTAAACCCTACAAATTTTAGCAGGGGAAGTTGTCACAGCGCAACACTTTCACATATTTGATCCTTATTACACGAAGGGGCCCTTTAAAACATAAAGTGTCGCATGTATGGCATGTATCCCATATACCGCATGTATCCATATAGCACATGTACCATATATCGCATGTACCAGTATACTGCATGTAGCGCATGTACCCATGCACAGCATTTTTCGGGTACATATATGTGTACATGCGCTATATGGGCACATGTCCTATATACGGGTACATGCGATACATGTTTTAAAGGGCCCCAACACGAACGCAAATTGCTGATGCTGACGCGCCGTTTTGTTTGTGGTTTTGTCATTTTCACTTTCCGCCGAAGCGCAACATCAGCATCAGCAATCCAGAACAACCGAACATTCCCGCCAAATCATTTTTTATTAAAAGGGGCATTTAATAATAAATGTAAATTCCGAAACCACGTTAAGTTACGGTTTTTAACAATTTGCCCAATCATGTTAAATAAAATCAACATCACACACGATAGTTTAAATAGTTAGTACGTAACAACAACTCGTCCACAGCGGAGAACAAATCAACAACGGAAGGTGGAGTTTTTAAATTAAGCTGTAAGTCGAAGGACTCTTCAAGGTGTAGTTTATTTGAACTTCGAGCGAAAATACACCAAAGCAGTCATAACAACGCGATTGGGGTTATGTAGTATTTTATAAGATTCACCAACAACTTTACTGCAAGTTTTAAATCTTGATGGAATATTCGTTTGTCATTAGTATGAACGTGTTCTACAAAAGTCACCACACAAATAAATAAACATTTACAAGTGGTAATATTTTACTTGAAAATATGCAACTTTATTGCACAAAATATGCCTTATTAACATGATGACAACGTATTTGTACGGCCCAATGATAAAATGTGTATTTTGTCGTAAAATTAGGCGCTACGATCATCCGATAAAGCAAGTAGGTAGCTGTTCGTCTTGGAAGTGGCATGGCGTGTTTTGTAATGCAAATAGATAGGAACCAATCTGGTGTAATGGCGGACGAGCTGTGCGAGGCTGTGTTGTGTCTCGTTCACCGCAGTATCCTCGATATTCTGGGTGAAAGGCACAAAGTACTTTGGAAGTATGGCGTCTGAAATCATTATTGATGGAGAAGTTATCAGTTTACCAAAAGATTTGGTTCAAAATGTAAGCATTTAAACATTATTTTATTGTTTTGTAGATATTTAGCCTCAACAGTACCAGGAATACAGATTGTATCTGGCAATTGATAACTTGTCTGCATTAAATTTTACTTGCATCTTTTTTCTTGTGTTAAAAAATATTTTACAAACTGCATGTCAAAAACTGAGGAAAAAAATTTTGTCATTGGTTGAAAATAATTAAATTTTTGACAATATTATTATATTTTAGCCAGAGCTGTTGAAAGATGTTTTGACATCATCAGTTTGGGAGAATGAGCTGAGTTTTGATCAAAAACGAAGTTTAGAGAAGCTTCTACCTGGTGGACTTGGTGATGACGAAAATAGGAAAACTATAAGGTCTATAATGTTTGTTTGTTTTCAGGCTTTATGTTAAAATGACTTATTTTAGAGATTATGTCTTTTGACATCCTTTAGTCTGTCAATAACATCTGTTGTTTAGTAAAGTCAATAAAATATTAGTTTGATTCAGGATGTTACTTTCTGGTGAGGATTTGATAGCTTTTCCTGAGTTGAACATCGAGCAACAGTCATGCAATCCAATAAATCAATTTGTCGAGCAAATGAAATCTGGATTTTACAACACCTACTCATATCAACAGCGGAGGAGCTTTAACAAAATTATGAAAATCAAACAAAAATTACTGAAACATAGGTATTACCACCAGCTTTTGAAGGAGGTTATTGTTTCCAGGCAGGTTAGTATTTATATTACATTTATTTATCAGCTAAATTTAAAAACATAACTGCCAGTGGACTTGTTTATAGTGAATGCATTGCATATGTTTGGACAGATTGACAATCGCTGTTATCATTCATGCACTATGACAAGGACCTTAAAACCTGTACACAAGTGAATGATAAGATATACAAGTTCTGTGGCAGTTATGTTTTAATTAATTACTCTTCAAGTCCATGTATTGTGTTCCTGTTTAATAAATGATGGTATTTTTTTGTTTAGTGCCATTTAGCTGTGGGAGCTCACCCTCAATCATTTCAACTATCGTTATCAAAAGCAACTTCACGCTGTGACGATGAAGACAAAACGGAAGTACAAGAGTCAGCTGAAAATTTGTATCGACAGTAAGTGTTGTTGTTTTGGACTTGCAGCAAAATGGTAGCATGTATGGATGTTCAATTTTTATTGTATAGAACGTTGGCAAATGTAAACACTGAGATTGCGTTGCATCCTGATTTCGCTGACGTTGATTTGACTGAATATGAATCGGATTCTGATTCTCAACAACCGACATCAATTGGAGCCAAGTCATTTCATCCAAACTCTAATTCAGTTTCTTTTCATCAATTTAAAGAAATGCTGCTGCAGCACAAGCGTAGGCGTGATGCTAAAATTGTAAGTATAAGTAGATGTGTGCTATGTTTACAAACTAAATTGTTACTAAATTTATTTTTCACTCAAAACTGTTCACATGGAATTAGCATAACAGTTTTTTGTTTGTTTACAGAATACACCCGACCTAAATGTGAATGGGATAAAACTAGCTGATGTCATTTCTAGAACTTTTGCAGGCGGAAGAAAGTTGCAAGGTTTGTTTGGTTTTTTTTTGTTCAACTAAACGCTTGTGCGCGTGTGTTTTTGATGTTATCTTATTCTACATAACATTTTAAACAGTTTGTGTGGGTCAAAATAAAATATTAATGTGGGAATTGGAAAGCTTGTTGACACACTATAATACTGTTTCCCTTAGTAATCCATTATTTTGCCATTTTACAATATTTCTCTAGACATAAGTTGCAACCCTAATGTCATTCATGAGTACATGTTGCTTGTACTTAGTTTAAGTTCTAGACAACAAAAAACAGTTGTGTTTAATATAAACACTGAACTGACATCACTCATTTTTTTAAAATTGGGCATGTAGTCATTGCAATTTTAAAAGATTTTGGCAACAGTTTTAGTTAGCACTACAAAAAATCGCTGTTTTTCCCCTTTTTTGTTCAAATTATTGCTTGTTTGTGTAGGAGGCCTTGGCAAGAAACGCAAACATGGCGATGTTTTGAAGAACAACAAACAAAAAAGAATTAAAGGAGCCTTTGCAAGTACCCAAGCAAAAATGGGGAATGTTGGTCAAAATGTTGATGGCAAAAAATCAAAGTATCATTTTAAGTATGAGCGCAGGTAACTGATTTGTTAATTTTTTTTCCCAAAACTACTTTTAATTTTTAAAATAGCAACAAATTTGTTTTCAAACAAGAATATTTGAGAGCTACTTACTTGACAGCAAAGCATATTGTACTGTACATTGCTTTTTGTCTTGTGATCACATAAAGTTGCTTTTGACTTTATAAACTTCTCCTTATTTCCTGCATGATAATAAAATATATTATTATGGGTCCCTTTTCTAAAAGGGGACACATATTGTTTTCACTCCGTTTGTTTTGTTTTTTTTTCTTTTTTTGTCCACTTTTGGCATGAAATGTTTGATGGATGGGGGGGGGACTTTCACAGCTGGTAGATATGGTCATGACGATCTTCTTAGCCCCAAGGGTTACCCCGCTAGCCCCCAAAAGGGTGAAATATTTTCTTGCACTATGTCTATGCACTTTGGCATCAAATGTTTGGCAGATTTGGATGAAACTTTTACTGTTGGTAGATATGGTCATGGAGTTGTGTCATTAGTGTTGTTTGACCCCCNGAATAAAAATCACACCCTATCCACACTTCTATTAACAACATAAAAGGGTAGCAAAATTTACTTGATAAGTTGGAAAAGTCTTTTCTGACTTGAGATCATTGATGTTCCTTCGTTCTGATAGTTAATATTTATGGGTCCTGAAGGGGACACATATTGTTTTCACTCTGTTTGTTTTGTTTTTTTTCTTTTTTTTTCTTTATTTATTTATTTTTTCTTTTTTTTTTATTGTTTTTTTATTATTTTTTATTTTTTTGTCTGTGGTTACCCCGCTAGCCCCCTAAAATAGGGCAAATATTTAAACAATGTCCGAATTGGATGAAATTTGGACAGTTTGTATAACATTTTATTGTGGTGCAATAAGTTATGTGTTTTACCCCATAACCTGAGCAGTTACCCCACTAGCCCCCAAAATGGGTCAAGTTGTTAAACATTCTCCGAATTGAATGATATTCGGACAGTTTGTATAACATGTCATTGTGTTGCAATAAATTATGTGTCTACCCCATAGCCCCAGCAGTTACCCCACTAGCCCCCTAAAATGGGTTAAGCTATTGAACATTCTCCGAATTGGATGAAATTTGAACAGTTTGTATAACATATCATTGCGGTGCAGTAATTGATGTGTTTCATGCTAGAACTTCAGCAAATACCTCACTAGCCCCCTTAAATGAACCAAATTAATAAAAAAATGTCTGAATTAGATGAAATATAGACAGTTTGTATAACATGTCATTGTGGTGAATTTGTTGTTGGGTTTTCCCCAAGTTTGAAGGTTGGTCATAGTTACTTACATTATTAATTCTGTAATTCATTTTCTGTTTACATAAAATTAGAGAAAAAATATCTGCTTCTGTTCAGTACATACGTTCATAGTGAACCACAATTTCTACAACTTTGCATGTGTGGGGACCCATGTGTTTTTGCCTGCAGAAACAATCATGTTATAAAAAGCTTAAGTAACTATGGGACCCAATGTGAAATGACATGGTAAATATACATGCATTTTTAAATAAGGTAATAGTGTATATGGAATGGCAATATGGTGAAAGCCACCCTTCTAGTTTTTTTCTGGTTTGTCCAATATAAGTCTGATACAATGTTGTAATAGTGGAGTTATTTCTGTTATTCTTTGAATATAAATGAGTCACTTATTTTTCTGGTATCACACCCGAGACAGATTTTGCTTCTTGTCCATTATAGAGNCAAATAGTTAAACAATCTTCGAATTGGATGAAATTTGGACAGTTTTTATAACATTTCATTGTGGTGCAATAAATAATGTTTTTACCCTATAACTCCAGCAGTTACCCCACTAGCCCCCTAAAATGGGGCAAATACTTGAACAATCTCCGAATTGGATGAAATTTGGACAGTTCGCATAACATGTCATTGTGGTGCAATAATTAATGTTTTTACCTTATAGCTCCAGCAGTTATCCCGCTAGCCCCCTAAAATGGGGCAAATAGTTAAACAATCTCCGAATTGGATGAAATTTGGACAGTTTGTATAACATTTTATTGTGGTGCAATAATTAATGTTTTTACCCTATAGCCCAGCAGTTACCCCACTAGCCCCCTAAAATGTGTAATATTATAAAACAATGTCCAAACTTGATTTAACTTGGACAGTTTGTAGAACATGTCTTTGTGGTGCACTGATTGCTTTGTTTATATCTATAGCCTGGACATGTTTTCTGAAAAATGCAATATCTAGAACTTTGCATGTGTGGGGATCCATGCGTTTCTGCCAGCAGAAACATTTATGACATAAATAGCGCAGGTAACTATAAGGCCCAATGTAATATAATGTGGGGAATATATGGGGGGGGGGGGGGGGGTAATAGTGTATGTAGAATGTCTATATACGGTAAGCCACCCTACTAGTTATTTGTGACATCCAAAATAATTCCAAAAAAAATAAATCCAAGTTAGTGTCCGACTAAACTTCATAATGTTTTCTGCAGTAGCAAGTACATGACCCAACCCTGCTGCTTCTTTGAGTTGATCAAAGATGTGTTAATTCTATCTCAAGAAAAGACGCCATCAAGTGTAAGTTCCTGTAGTTTTACTTTTTAAATAAACTGCTTAAGAGCCTTTACCTAGTGAACGCACTGTCATGCAGGTATGTTTTTTATTTGAGTTACTTTTTAGTGTTCCTAAAGGTTTTGTATTAATTAACATAACTTTCCAAAGCGAACTGCCAATTTGCTATGGGGAAGTTAGGTTTGGCTTTTGTAATTCGGAATTATAATGTATTGAACTGGCATTGTACTAGTTATGATCTATGTGCAAGCTTTTCTGATCGCCACAATCACATATATGACCCACATGTAAATAAAACAAGCACACAATTCATAATCTGTGTTTCTAAGTTTTAATTTTCATTTCAAGCATTGAAAGTAAATGTTTGTTACCCCTTGTGCAGAGGAATCATAGTACACCAGACATGCAAGAGGTGTTATTCCGTATCACAGTCGGCATTCCAAGCATTTCCAGTCATCAAGGCATAGCTAGAAAATCTAGTTGTTAGAGCACCAGCAGGCAAGATTTTCTGGCCACACCTTGTTGACTGAAAATGCTTGGAAGGCCGACTGTGATTCGGTATAACGCCTCTTGTAGGCCTGGCGTAAAATGATTCATATGTAAGTGTGCCGTTATTGTTGGCCATCCCAGTACCAAATATTTGCAAGCATTTAATTCACATTTTCTGGCGCATAGGTCGAGCAGTTAGTGGGAGGTTGGCTTGCATCAGCTGAAGCGTCAAAATACGTCTGGACAACAACGAGATCTAATTGGGCGAGACTCGTATTACCAGCATTGGAGTACATGAAAGGTATTCATCAAGGTATTTAACTGAAACTAATGTCTATTGCATTAATGTTGGTAAATATAATACATGTATAAATTACAATGTCTGTTTACAAAAGCAGTATTTTAAAATAAACAATTAACATACATAACTGATTAAGCAAATAACATACATTAGAAAAAAAATGTTAACTTGTATAAAATGGTAAAAAACAAAATTGTCAATTTCAGTAAATGAGTTTGCCACAAAATTGATTGCTTACGAGGATGGGAAGTTAAAGTGGCTTGGACAAGTTGACGATGAGGAAGAATCCAATTTTCTTGAGGAACTTTGCAGCAAATGGATGAGTGAAGTAATTAACTTCTTTACAGCTGAGAACAATATAGTATAGTTAGACGTCATTGCTGAATACTCTCAAATTCAAAGCTCTTTTCTTCTACCATGTGCTACTTGGTTAAAACAAGAGCTCGAATATAAGCCATTATTACCTAATATTTTGAAACCCTATAATTTTTAAATCTAGCACTTTAAAAAGCAATATGATATGTTCAAACATTTGTTGGTAACACTGTATGAATGCACAGTATTGAGCAGTCAGGTATTCTCAAACTACTTGAATGTAGTTTTTTATCAAGAAGAAAGATATAATTTTATGTCCAATTACCAGATAACAAACTTACTTTTAAATCAGATTACTTCCATGCCTTCAAGATTTAAGTTTTATGCTGTGTATTCTTACTTAGGTACATATTCAATGTGAGTGGTACTATAACAAACATTTTTTTTCAGCTTCCCAATGAACCACCCTGTCATGTAGTGACATCACCAGATGATGACATCACATCATTTCGGGTTCAGGAGCAGCGACGTTATCTTTACCCCCACCAAGCGTTTGTGTACACTATAAATGGAAACCGATATGCTGTTCCACCAGTTAAAGGTAAAAACGGCATTAGTTTGGTTGTTTAAAATCATGCTGGTTGCAGCCTATGTGTCCCTACTAAATCGATAGATTTCGGGGCCCTAAAAAAACTAAGCGAAAACTTGCTGTGTTAGAGTCACACTGGCGCACATACCTTTAACTTCGCTATTCACAGCCGCAGAACTTTTTTTAGTGGATTAGCTCTCGACCATTTTTACTTCATGGACCTTTTTAACTGATATTCAAAGCTAAAATCCCCTCACCAGTAGCTTAGATTGTAAATAGTATGTTTATGTTGGTATGTTAGTTAGAGAAACTAAGCTCTTACAATTTATCAACTTTTTAGGCTCGAATATCTATTACTACAAATTTATTTTTTAAACAAATTCCTCCCTAGCCCTGGCCCTTTGAGAGACGTTGGTTTAGAGTGGATTGGTTGAGCTTTCAATGTGAAATTAAAACCCAAAACCTTGCTAGCACAAAAAGTCCAAATTAATCACCCAGCTATTCTTGCTTGCTGTTAGAAAACATTTTGCTTTTAGGAAGTACAGGCCCAACTAAAGAAGGTCGTGTTGCGAGGGAGCATTGTCTTCTTCGACCGGAAAGACCACCACAAGTTACATTGCTGGCACTTACGCGCGATGCTGTTGCTCGATTGCCTGGTGGAACTGGTGCCAGGAATGATGTTTGCAACTTGATAAGGGAATCACAATATCTCGCTGATGTGATTACTGACGAACAGGTAAAGAATTGTGTTGATTTTGTTTTAAATCTGTTTTTGTTTTCCACTTCAATGCTGTTAAGGCTTTCTTTTTTATGCTTTTGTTCAAGACTAGCACATAGACCTCTATGTTTTAAGGCAGCAATATTCACTTTGTGAATTAAATTACACAGCTTGGAATAATATAAAATAACTAGTTTAAACTCCCAGTAAACCGAGATGCTTGAGCAAAAAATTTTTGCACAAACTTTACAGTTTTTTAAGCTCATTGTGTTGTGTGTTGAATTAAACCAATGGAAAAAGCATGTAACAGCCAAATTTCACAGATCAACTCAGCTGTTAGTGGAGCACTTGATCGATTGCATTATGAAAGTGATCCTTGTGTAAAGTTCGATGCCAGCAAACGTTTGTGGGTCTATCTCCATGGCGACAGGACGGTAGAAGAACTAGGTGAGCTTTTTCTTGTTTAGTATTGAGGCTTTTATAACTCTTGAATGTATTTGTTTTGTATCTATTTAAAGCAATATAAACTTGAATTTTGTTATTATGGTGAAAGAACAGTTGAAATATTTGCTTTTGTTTAGAGCGCCATCATGTGGAACAGCTTGGTGCACCAAAGAAGAAACGCTTTAAAGACAAAATGAAGAAAGTGAAATGCAGGTCCAAGGTGCTGAAACATGGAAATAGCAAGTAAGTTAAATTATGGCTCTTTTTAATAAGGGGCATATTGTTTTCACTCTTTTTTTGTGTCAAACGTTGGTTTTCCTCCTGTTTGTTCAAAAAAAGTAATTAAAGTTTTTTTTACATTACATAAAATTGTGCTTAATTACTACTTTTTTGAACAGTAATTGTTGGTCTTGAAATCCACATGTTAAAGTTTTTTTTTTGTTCAAACAGAAGTTCAAAGCGCCAATCCGCTGGACACAGTGTTCCTGCAATGGGACCTGGTAAGTTTCCTGTTGCTGTACATCTTTAATCAACCTTACCTAATGCGTCTTACCTATGTAGTGGACCCAGCAGCTTTGCACATCGACCAGAAGGCCGGCAAGCAACCAAAACTGAAAATTGATTCTGTGGATATACTTTCGCAAACCAGCACTGCCAGCCCCAAACCAACGAAAAAGAAAAACAAGAAAACCACGTCACAGAACGACACGAGCGCCTCCAGTGGCACCACGACGATTCAAATGACGCAAAAACAGATTGTCGAAATGACTCGAAAATTGTCCAGTCCCGCCGCTGCGCAAGGTTCACGGGAGGTGCTCATCACTCAGCAAAGCTCTGCTGCCACCGAGTGGAAGGATGACCCCATAAAAAGCGGCCACGCGGGGGCGCTACAGAAGCATGTGAAGGGGACGTTGATACCGCNCCATCGACCCAGCACGACGGAAGATGACACGTGTTTTTGCATGTTCCATTTTATTTGCATGTGCTTTGTACGTTTATTGGGGAGTCGTATCTATACACGTTGACATCGTTGCTTTTTAACAATGCGGTAAAAACAAAGCTTGTAGTGTCCTAAGTCCGAAATGGTGTTTTACTCGTCATTAGGCGCCCTCCGTGCAGTCGTTGTATGTTTGTTAGTGGAATAAGCAATGCCCACACCAACTAAAAACGCACACCACCCAGTGGTAAACGGTTTTCATGATTTACAAAAATACTTTAATTTGATAGTAGTAGTCTTAAATGCGGACCGTATCCGTCTATAAAATATGAAGACAAGCTTTATACAGTGATCGTTGGTAACCATGGCAACCGTTAAAGGCCTAATAAGCGCCAACTTCGATCATGCTTATTTTAAGTNGTAACACTGGCTACATTATTTTGCATTGTTTGTTTTAATCGCTAATTGTTATACCGCGCGATAGTAGGCAAACAAATTATCTATTCGAACGATATCATAATATAGGGGCAGGAACGTTATGCAAACATTTCAGGTTTGCTCTGATTCACCAAGGCTGCTAGTAGGTGATACAGATTACGTCAAAAAGTTTCAGTTGGTTAAAGCAACAGTGGTTCTATTGTTTCTGGCAAATTTTCGGTGCCAGAATGCAGACGCTCGCCAAACTCATAGCGCCGAATTGTCTGGGAAAACATTGAAATTACCACCCGACCAAACCGACAATTTGTGTTGCCTTGTTTTAAATATTCGACACCTCATCCGGTTAAAAAAAATCCGTATTACAACGCGGTTTTTACCCTGTGGTGGAAATGAACTCCTAAATTAATAAAACCGCAATATTTTTCGAAGTTTTACAATTCTTTTATTAGTTTAGTGCATGTTAAAAACCTTTTACAGATAACCAAAAAATCGGACAAATTTTTTTTTAGTATCATAGCATATTAACCAAAACGGCAACAGATATCATTTTTGATCCTTCACAAATTTGTTAATTACCAAGTGAGGCATATTTGTCCTTATTACACATACCGGTTATTGTTCATAATGTAGTGGCGCCATTGAAGTTTACGATAGGAGTTTAATCCAAGTTATCCAAATATTTGTTCCCCGCCACATACGAAGCTCTCAGTTGATAAAACAAGGTTCGGTTACTTTTGCTTCAGAACCTTACTTCAATGATTTTTAATAATTTAGTTTATCTTCTAAACATGCACCCAATGGTCACCCGAAACCAACTTCTTTCCTAACTTTACAGAACTGTAAGGTAGTGGCATCTTCCAGGGCTTACCGAACTTTTTGGTATGCGACCCCTTTTGATTTTAAAAAAATTCTGCGACCCTTAACGTTTGACGAAAAAAGCAATTCATAACATACCGTTCGTTGAAAGAATGCTACCAGAAAAAAAAATCAAACACTAATTCATTTTGCTCAGTGTTAACATAACATTGGTAAAAAACTTCAAACAAAAAACCACGGCGACTGCTCATAACACGGCGATTACGACCAGTCGTGGAAAATTGGTGTACTCGTGATCCACAAAATTCATTTCCCGACCCCTAGGTTAGGAAGCTCTGGCATATGCAACAAGTATTTTATATTAAGACGACTTTAGCTGTAACACCCAGGTAATTGTCCAGGACTGTAGCAAACCGTTATTCTGTATTTTGTCTTTTGAAAAGCTAACATCAAGAATAAAGCAGTTTACCTTAGTCCAAGAAATTCTGTTGAGTAGAGTTTATTTCGCTCGGCAAAAGAAATCATAGCGACCCATTTGCACTTCACCAAACCGGAAATATGTTGTTGTCAAAAGGACTTCATAACTCCCTTATTAGCTTAGAACGACCCCACAGCCTCCCTAAACTAACTATTGACACGCCTTGTTGAAATCTNCCCCACAGCCTCCCTAAACTAACTATTGACACACCTTGTTGAAATCTGCCGACTTTATCACCAACTATGGGCCGTTTATTCGCTAATAATAGTATTATTATTGCGCTTCACGGCTGAGCGAGGTTACGTGAGAGTTCTGGAGTCTGTGTTTGTTATCACGTGTTCCTTTTTCTCCCGTTCCACGCATTTTTACGACTTTGTGTGCCCGCCAGATATTTCGCCAAGACGCAGTGTCGGTAGCTGGCTGGAGGGCGGTTTTTCCTTCTTGGCGAAGCACAATAGGCTAATCAGTTTTATTGAGGCTTAGAAAAACATACAGTTAACCAGTAGTTGAATGTTGAACTGTGAAGCAGTTTAGATTAGAAAATCGACTCGAAAGTTTTTGTACAACAAATAAACCTCTAAATGAGTATGACTTAATGTTTCTTGTCACAAATTTATGTACGTATGTTTACAGCATACAAGCTTTCTTCAGTTGGCAGACGGTGGTAAGCGATGGAAAAGAATTTGTGTTTTAGGAGATATTATCACTGCTCTTATCTCGTGTAACACCGAATAAAAGCAAGTATTTGGTGTTTACCAACCTTATCTCAGTTCGTCTGCGTGCGCATATGTATGACTGCCATAGGATGTGTTTACTTTGCTCAATCATATTGGTTGTAGGTGGACATATATGACCAGTAACAAATACCAGTTAAAACCGTAGTGTAGAGACAGCAACTGGCTCGCGTTTTGTAGATCGGTTTTCAGCTCAGACAGATTTAAAAATTTATGTAAAACATCCTAATTAAAAACATAACTGCCAGAGAACTTGTATGGACTGAATACATTTTATTGCAAACGCTTCGACAATCGCTGTTGTCATCATCAGTGCAGCCTAAAATCGTGGGTTACAAACAAAAGAGAAGTAAAATGAAGTTATGATCCGTATTTTGTGTTCCCAGATAAAAAATACTAATTGAAAACATTACTGCCAGAGAATACACTGATGATGGTGACAGCGATAGTTAAAACATTTGTATTAAAATGAATTCACTTAGCTCTTTGCCAGTTATGCTTTGAGCATAGCTACTAAGACCGTATCTTGCGTAATCTTGATAAAGCCCAATAAATATAGAGATTTGAGCGTAGAAAGGTATGCGTTGCGGTGATATGAATTCGGACAGGGACCTGAGAACCGGATGTCGTAGCACAGTGAGTGACAATTAGCGTCAAGCCTCTTTCAACCGTTGTCGCTCACTTTTCCTTGGTCGTTTCGTTTTCGGAAGGGCGTTTTGCTTGAGGTGCAATGGTTTACAAACTTTTTAGCGATCTCCACTTACGGAGACAGGCCAGCCATTGAAAGCTTGTAGGTGGTATTCGTCGATGAGTGTGTTTGTTGTGTTTCGGCAAAATTTAAGTGGTACCTCGTTGTGTACTTTGAAGTGATGTTTGGATGAGTTTCCTGATTTTAAAGTGCTTTGGTTGCCGACAGTTGTCGGGTGTTATTGAATGATCGAAAGACGTTTGCAGGTGACGATGTGTCGTATGTTTGAGGCGTGCCAATAAATCACATCGGCTGTTAACGCATTGTCAAGCCTGCCACCATCAATGATCACTTATATTCGCGGCATAGAAATTTTTACCGTCACTTATAATCAGGTTTTCTTTACCTAAATCGCAACTATAAAATTCACTAACATTTTCAGACGATAAGCGTCCTCCAAAACTATGGGCTACTCGCATTTAGCAGCTGCCTTGCTTATTTTGATGTTTGTGAGCGGAATAAAAGAAAGCAACTCTAACGGAGAAGAGATACACACGCACCCCGAGGAGCATCACACATGTGACAAGGGAACCTGTGCTTCTATTGTTAGTTATTGTCTTGTGGAAGGCTCCTGCAGTTGCAACCCATCGGAAAACTGCTCGTGTTGTGCCGATTGTGCTGTATGTCTCGGGGATTTGTACCGAAGATGTTGCGACTGCGTTGGTGAGTTTATGCTTTACCTTTTTAAGTTTTTTGTCACACAAACGTTAAATTAAACCGAGCCCTACTTTTTCCTGTTTTACATTTTTTTCGGTTCACAACAAATGAATAAGGTTCGTAAACACACTTTAAGCGATAATTGGAAAGGACAAGGTCATTAACGCTGTGAATGTAACAGTTTTTTCTCAGCATAATTTCTCATACAGTTAAAAGTGAGTTTTGCGTTTATCTTCGGGCTCATTGAAAATGGCGGGAGCAAACTATCAAACTTTTTCGTTTTCCGAGTCCGAAAGTCCCACGTACAACTATAACTCCACATTCCCTCATCACAACGCATTTTGCAAGAGGATTAAAAAAACTCGTCAAACAGCCTTTTCCACTTTAAGATTTTCTACCGTTGGTATTATCACCAATTTCCAAAAGGACAGGGGTTGCCGATACTTTGTCATATCGGTACGTGGGCATTGGTGTCGATTGTTCGAAAGTTGCTATAGTAGATCCGGGGGGTTACCTTCATTGCGCCATATAACCTTTCATCTCATCGTAAATCCACGTGCTTTGTGCAAACAACTATTGCCAGATTTTGACGATTTCACACAATGAGACCAGAACTTCTTGGCTTTTAAGGGCGACTTTCAGTAACTTCAAGGCAAAATTTACAGGTACGCGTTAGTTCAAACGAAAATTGCCAAGTTTCTGGCTACGAACGGCTTTTTGATCTTAAGGGTATATTTTTTTTCTTCATCTTTAAACGGCCAGGCGCAAAACTTTTGCCATTGACCCAACAAGGGTCAAAAAGTCATTGAATTTTAAGGTCGAGAAAACGTTTTTGGCAGAACCTGAGTAAGTTTTCCTGCGTTAGTATACACAAGCCTAA
>QXVZ01013501.1:0-12037 GCA_008931825.1 Phallusia fumigata | reverse complement strand
ACACACACACACACACACACACACACACACACACGAATCAAGAAACAACAACCAAGCACACAATACAGACACACACTTACATCAGTCGCACAAATTAAGACAAAAAACAAAACAGGCGCAATTGCACATATACACGTACACATAGGTACAATGTTCAAACAATCACAAAACGTACATAATTTATAACACAAACAAACAAATAAATAAATGAATGAATAAATAAAAAAATACAACGCACATGACCAAATTTCACAGAAATACACGATTTTCAGATAAACAGAAACAGAAATTCTGCAAACATAGATATAAAACAAAAAAAAACTTGTTGGAAGGTTATTAAAGGAAAGCTTACTCTGTGTGCATTGTTCGTTCAAAAGCTCCACCATCAAATCATCCAGCACGAGCAACGGACTCTTTGGCGACTTGAGTTTTCCTTGTAGAAGGTAACAGAGATGGTTGGAACAAGATCCGTTGTTGGGCACCACACCTTCCACTATGATCTGCAACACAATTTTACAGTGAATGAAATTGTGTGAAATGTTGCGGCCCAAAGGTTAATGCAAATTTAGAATAGGTCTCTTAGAATTGTTCAGATTTAGGTAGCAACATTTCGTAAGCACTGAAAATTGTTGCTGTAAGTTTTTCGTTTCAAACACTAAATTTGCAGATAGAAAATTTGGTCTAAAAAGTTATTGCATATTTTGTTTAAATTAAAAAATTCAACTTTTTGTAACAGCCTAATTTCTGTTCTTAATATGCTAAAATAAACAATGCTATTCAAAAACTAAATTTCTGATGGGGAATTTTAGCTTTAAATATCAGATAGAGGGCTCTATGGATTAAAAAAGGTTAAGAACAACTGGCTAAGGGCGTCTCTATTAGCATTAAAAACAAAGCTGAAAGATCAAAACCTTTTTAACACGCGCAATTAAAAGAGACTGCGGTGAGATATTTTTCCCAGCATTACGTGATACGCAGGATCAGGTCGATGTATTTTGCTGCTGCGGTCAGGTTTAAACCCGAAAAACCCTAGCCAGTGGTTTTCGATGACGCATGTGGCATGAGACAATTGTCTGGCTTCCGATTGGACGTAAAACGTCACGTGGTTTTGCGTTAACAAACACGTGTTTAGATTTTGTGACTTACAGTTTTGTTTTTTTCATGGAACTAAGAGCGCTCATGGTGATGAGGGGCAGGGGAAAATGCCCTAAGACCCCTAAAATAGGGCCAGCCAGGGTACATTAATGAAATGACAGTGTATTTTGGTTGAATGTTAATATAGCATCAATGAAATTTTGCTTTGGGTTGGTTTTTTCGTCGCGACGCCTTTGGAAAAGTTGGTTTTACTTCTGACGCACCAGCGACGAACGTGTAATAAAGACGCTTGTTATCGAAGCTTGAGTGACTGATGGAAAACCGAAAAGCTGCGAAACGGAATTATTACGCCCTTTGAAAACTAAACGCACCAGGGAGTCACGACGCTCAGTTTAAGAACCACGGGTTTAATCTCAATCTAAGGACGAGTACTTGGTCGAATGGGCCAAGGCGCTCGACCCAAGTCAAGACATAAAAGACAAGATCGGGATTCGTCCCCTGGTTCGAACCCCTAGAAGAAAAATGTTTCTCGAATTGACTTGGCAAAACGCCGGACGACAACGATGGGTGGCATTAATNACATAAAAGACAAGATCGGGATTCGTCCCCTGGTTCGAACCCCTAGAAGAAAAATGTTTCTCGAATTGACTTGGCAAAACGCCGGACGACAACGATGGGTGGCATTAATATGAGGCCTAACGTGCCCTGATAAACAAAACAGCAGAAACTGAGCCCGGAAGTTGAAGGTCATGACTTGACTTGACCATGACTGACAGGTAAACGTGCATGGGTCGGGTCAGATGTGATTCATGTTTCCTACCAACAAAGCGGCAGGAAATGCTTCATTAGTTATTCATGATCTGGTTCTCTTCCGGGGCCCAAGGACGCAGACGAAGTGCTGAATCATGGCAAAAGGAACCGATCGAAATAAAATGCTGAGTTTTTGTGACGTCTGGTGTGTAAATGAAAGGTGTCAGAGTGTGGGAACTTTCAAAAAAAATTAAAACCGCCTAAAAGTCGATTAAGCAAACGACAAAAAGGGCCCAAATGGTTAATAAGTCCACCAACCCCAACAGTTTGCCATTTGAAGAATATGATTTTGCTCACAATTCATCGAGTTTTATACTTGCAACACCGAATTTTACGNAAAAAGGGCCCAAATGGTTAATAAGTCCACCAACCCCAACAGTTTGCCATTTGAAGAATATGATTTTGCTCACAATTCATCGAGTTTTATACTTGCAACACCGAATTTTACGCTCTATTCGACCATTCATGCTATGCGAGTGTTCGTTCAGTAAAACGCATCTCTGTGTAACAGAGTGTTCAAACAATCCAAAAAGCTGTGTAAAATCTTACTTAAGCGCACATGAAGCAGGCCTAATGTCGTATTCGGCACAAAATTCGAATGGTAACACGCCCTTATATGCACGTGCTCACCCAAATAACCTGTTGTTGTCCTCAGCCGTCAAAAATTGGGCAATAAAATTTTTGTCACCGTGGTGTGCAGGAATCGATTTTGCCGACGCGCTCGGCCCAGGGATCGAAGCTTATCCACTTACAGATATTCCCTCCTTGCCAAGTCGTTACGTTGTGTTTTAAACCCTGGTTCGATGTGTTTATTTTACCCAGCCGACGGTGTTCAAAGGACGAACGGGTTTGCCATTACCACTTTGAGCGCCTTAAAAGGCGATTTTAAATAACAGTTTTCTATTATTTGCAGAGTTTTTGTACTTTATATTAACTCTGACAATATTTATGCCATTTTTTAAACACAAAACAAAAATCTGAGTTAATCAACCGACTGTTTTGGACATGACAAGCTTGGAAAAAGTCAAACTGTTATACGATAATGCAATAAAAGCTTTTTCAATACATTAGTATTTACGTGAAGAGTAAGTGATAATCAGATTATAACTATTGAATTCTTAACTTGGAGAAAGAACGAATAATCAGATTATAACTATTGAATTCTCTACTTGGAGAAAGAATTTAAATCGTCGCGTGCTTTCGTTTGTTATAAATCTAATCCCATGACGTTTCTCCCGTGACTAAGAACTTTGATCTAGATTGAGGGGTTCTTGTTTAGGCGAATTTCGTAAAACGTAAACAAGATATTCAAAAAGTACAAACTATACAGGCTAAGTGTACGAAGTTTTTGTTTCAACTGCAGCGGTGACATATTGTAACCCAATCAAGTTTAAATATCATTTATAAACTTTTTTATGTTACAAATTCACGACAGAACAACATTTTGTTTTGAAGAATATTATCGACTAGTTTGTGAAGATTCTCCAATGCAATGACGTAATGACATTTAACTTGACCTACGACCTACGTCATGTTACGTCACCCATCCCGCCGTATCTCGTACGTCATCGGAACGGCGAGGTGACATTAGTTTTTATCTGCGAACAATCTTGGAGCCCCATAAGGGCGGCGGGCATTAAAAATTCATGAGACCTTCACGTTGTCGTCAAACCGATTTCTCAGGCGGGCCTACATCATGTATACATGCGTATTCGCACAAGACACTTGCGAAATACAGCGTTTTTGAATGTTTTACGGTGGCTATTGGCTCCTTGGTATGATCGCTTCATCGGTCACATAACGTCAACTACAGCCTTAGTGAATAAAGTGTTGAGATCAACTTACCTGAAAAGATTTGTAGGATGCGGGAACCGGTATTTTGTAGGACTGATACTGCCACCCATTCGAATGACTCGGGTTCATGATGTCGGCCACTTTTTGGCCCATACTGGGCGCACTGTAGGGTTCAGAGTCCCTGTGTGGAACCAAGAAGACCCTCACGAACGGCCCCATGCATTTGATCATATACCAGAAGGAGAAAAGCACGTGACTTGATCCGCCTTCAATGATTGGTGAAATCAGCATGGCACGTGACCGGCTCGACTGCTGATTGGCCGAGAGCGCCAAGAACCAGGTGTGAGTTTCCTGCTGACGTAATCCGCTCTCCACGCATGCGTGCGAGTCGACATGTTCGAAAACTGTGGTGGTTGCGTCACGAATGCGAAGCCAGTCACATTGCAGGGAAGTCTGGTTGACGATCTCAAGCGAGCAGAGACTCCGTTGTCCACGGGTGAGGCGCGATTTCCTATGCGCCATGGCGTTTTCGAACACACGCAAGTTCTCCACTGTGGCGCATGCGTGTGACGTCACCGAGGCGCTTGCATTTTCGGTGATGATCCTTGATTGGGATGCCACCACCAATCGCACTGTAGTGCTAGACGGCACGAACTGGAATGCGCAGCTCTGCGACGTGTCGAGTGACGTCAGCATGGTGACGCCCGATGACGTCACGACATATACGCGCATCGGCGTGCTGGAGCGAAAGTTGAAGGAGAAGTGGAAACTGCAGATGCCCTTTCGTGGGATGAAGTAAGGGGAAACTAGTATTGAAGTTAGGCTGGTGCTGTTTCCGGTAATTAGCTTCATTGCTGATGTCCAGTCTGCAAATTATAGATAGTTGTAAACATTTTTTTGTAAATTTGAAGCAAAATATAATTCGCCTAGTCCTAACCTTTGCCCGAAAATTATCTAATCTCGGTGATGGACGTCACATGTCTGACGTGAAATCGGACTGACTCAGGCTTACGTGTTTTCTGGTAGACCTCTGGCAGATAACGCTGTTAAGTCCCCTTTCAGGCCAAAACGGTCGTTCGGAAAGGTCGGGTTTTAAAGCTAAAATTTTGAGATCACCCCGTTAACCAGGCCTCGGGAGATATGATTTTGATGAAATATCGTTCTGTCATCCGACGAAGGGTGTCCCGAAAGAAATTTTTTTCCCATGTGAATTGACGTTATTATGAGCCAGCGCTTTCGTACAGTCATATTATCTAGGGCAGCGCAAATCGATATGAAATACGCTTTTGTGAGATAAAATATACACTGCTTGTTTTTAGATACTAACGATGCCAACTATCGGGTCAGATATATATTTCTTTGGCCAAATGATAAACGGCATCAGATTTGGTAAAGTTTATAGTCTGGTGGTTATATGCGACTGATGTCTTTGTTGCTGAATATCTTGTGATTCGTGACATTATATTATAGACAGGTTAATATAAGAAGTGAAGAATTTTGTAGTTCACCGTCTTAATTAGAAAGCAAAGTTTTAAAACAGAATCGACCGAGATTCTATGGTGTTACTTGTAAAACCCCGACAAAAAAAGTTAATCGACTATTTTTCTTCACTAAACCCAACATATAAACCACGGTAACATTTTTGGAGAGAAAAAATGCAGTAAAAATCCTAAAGAGGACACCCAACCCTTTTTATCGCCCATTACAGCACGTCTAATCCACTTCGATCGTTCCATGTGCAATTTAAGAAATAAAGAACTGTGGAACTTCGTCAACTAGGCAAATTTTTAACCAGCATTAACAACACGTTTGGAACACATATGTTTTATATTTACCTTCCGATTGGGGTGAAAAAGTCCTCCAAACAGGGTTCTTGCTTCGGCTGCAGCTCTCCACAACGCTAACAGCGGACGAACAGGGGATGTGAAGATCTTTTGACGTTTCTAAACCAACACAAGTGAACGTTATTGATCTATTTCCAACTTGTACATGCAAACTGCATTTTTTGCGTTAAGCAGCATACAAAATTAGAAATCAACTGTATTGTAATGCTAGGAGACTAATGAATTTGCTTTGGAACCACGCCCCAGAGTATATATGCAAGGAGTTAAATACAGTAAGCTTCGAATGATACCCTTTGCATATCTGGGCTGTGACTTTAAAATGTGTGTGCTGTTAGATAGCGACCTTTAGCATCAAAAGAGCAATTTGGGCCGTGTTTACCCAATTATAACGCACTCGTAGCCACAAAAGTTGTTTGATTAGTAAACCAAGGAATAACTGTAAGTATAGTTTCTTAAAGTATGCTTTAACATTCAAGATTCACAGTGTGTCCGTTTTTGGAAACCACTGAGTAAAAAACAAACTAATAATGTAAAACATTTTCTCGAATAACAACAAACGCGATGCGTCATTCACCCGATGGTGTCGAAAAGGCACAGACCCAGAAAAACGCATCGTTTCAAAGTGACGTTTTCAACTACCTTCTTTATGTCTTAAGTGTCTCTGCTGCAGCGAGGTTACCAGTAGGCCACTATCTTTTGAATATTAACACCTGATCACCCTATGACAGGCCAAACCGCTTAGGTTTTAAGAATGGTAACAGTTGTACAAAAAAATCTAACTATGTGAGAAAATTGCCGATTTTAATTTTTGTGTCAAAAACTTGGTATTACGCCCCAAACATTAAATTCCGAAATTCAGGGAATTTGGCTAATAACTTTTTTTTACATTTTCAGAGTCGGGTAGCTCTACTTAAGTAATTTTTAGCGCCCTACGCCCAATATATCAAAAGATAAGGTATGATTTTGTTGTTTGCTGGGACGTGCCAGAAGGACTCAGGTACCAGCAACCGATATGTTTTGTTCTTGTACGCCAGTCAGCACACGTTTATCGAACAGCTTCATTGGCACAGTGTCAAAGCAGAAACAACAAAACAAAACAAAGTGACAGGGGAAATGGCTACGGGATGATCTAATCGGCTTGTAGGATGGATGCATGACCTCATAGGTCAGTTGAACATGTCGCAAATAGATTCAGCGATTTACCATTTCGCGACAGCAGAACAGAAGAGGATGTGGTAATAATGACAAGTGACATCAACGCAACTGTAGGGTTCCGAACAATACTCAATATAAAAGTTCAATTTCGAAAACCGAAAGTGACGTTTCTTTATCGCAGGTTCTTAAAAGTTAGAAAAACATTTAGGCGGCATATTTGCAAAAAAACGTTTTTTAAAAAGCGTCTAATTTAAACAATTGCAATTCCTAATTGTCTGATTGGTAATTAGATTGTAATTGTTATTTACTGTTTAAAGTGTATGGCTGAAATACCGTATGATCCATGCTAGTAAGGAAAACAACTGTTAAATATAATAGACATTTAACAACGCCTCAACCAATAGGCTGATTCATTAAAAAAGGTATTTTTTACAACGCAACTACATACAATGGAGCGCTGCATTAGCCAAAGATTGATCTTTGAAAGCATTGACCATTTGCAACCAAAAGCAATAAATGCAAAAGCAACCTGATACTCCAAAATGCAAACTATCCACACCATATAAATCAATCCCAAAACCGCCGAAACGCATCCCTTACATGTAAACTACATATGGCACATAAATTTGCATGCAAACTTGTTTGGATCGGTTTCAGTCACTGGAAATGGGTTATTAAAACACTCATGAATCGTTCACACCCACAACAGGCAGTTAGTAGGAACAAACCTGACCTGTGGCATATTGTTCCTAAAACGTTTACGGTCTACAAGGCAGATATGTTGGCTATAGTAAGGGTTGCAATGTTCAAAGCACCGAAACATCTTTGCGTACATCGGCATGGAAAATAAAGTCATTCTACGTTTTTTTAATACCGAAGTTTTTGAAAGAACCTTTGAGTGAGCATAAAAATAAAAAGTTTAACTAAGAAACAACAAAAAATTCGAAAAATGGCAGAACCAACGTCAAAGTGATAAAGTTTCGCCTATTTTAAAAAGGAAAAAATTGAGTAACGATTTTAACACAGCAGACGCTAGGGGCCATAAACGAAATGTAATGACCTCATTCTGCCGACAGCTTACAGCCAAATCGGGCATTCGATTGGATCATAATTGGTCGGTCCATTTATCGCTGATCAATCATTCGTGGTCGTAATTAGTAGCCTCGTTAGCCGCAAAGAATGAGAAATTCCCAAGTATGTAGGCCATGTTAAGTCATTTCGTTGGCACCGTAGCTGAGTGACTTGCTAAAAATCTAGACTTTCGGCCATAAACGGAATTTTACCGATGTGCGGTATGGTTTAGTTCAGTAGTTCTCAAGCAAAAGGCAGCATTTTGTTTAAAAAGTAATTTATTAAAAGTTTTTTTAACACTTTATATTTTTAATGGTCCAATAAAAACATACAATTTACGCACTAAATTTCTCGTAGGGGATTTTAGCTTTTATTGATGGTTGAAGGGATCCATGGAATAAAAAAGTGGAGAACCACTGGTTTTGGCATCATGATAAAATAGGGAACTATTTGTGAACAAATATTCAAATTGCAAAAATATTTTTTTTTAAATCTGCCCATCGGAAATTTATTTGCAAAAAATGAATAACGAATTTACGATGCATCAATAAATACGTGTTATTTTTTTCATTTCCAACCGTCTTTGACAAGAACTGACAGTATTACATTTAAAGCAGATCACCCATTCCCAAGCTATAGAGTGTAAATCACAGTCATGGTATAATACGTTGAAACTTGTATGACATTCCTATCAATCAATATAATAATGACACTCAATCAATATTGAGTCGAGTTTTCAAGCCATCAAGATGCACCATATGGAATAACCAAAACCCAATCTGATTAAAACCGCGGGGTTAATAGTGTTCACTTCGTAAGTCAGGGTAGTGGGGGAATATGGAGCCTTTTAACCGATGTTGAAACCTGATGTTTCTCCACCGTAGATTAAGTTGGTAATAGAATGTATTTATATCAAGAATAGTAATTAAACATTACAAAACATTACAGTTATTATCAAAAACACAAAATTACATGTTAAATAAATTTCCCGTGAAATTGAATGTTATATAAAATTAAACCCTATGTGGGTAATTCCTCCCCCCCGGTTAGAACCCCTGGTTTTACAGTATGAGATAACTCCTAATTCTTATTTAAAATCATAATTGCCGGAGAACTTGTATATGGTACACGCATTACGTTGCAAAAGTTTCGACAATCACTGTTGGCATCATCAGTGTATTTGGAAGTTATGTTTATCATTAGGATATTCTTCAAGTCCGTTTCTAGTTCAAAAACTGATTTTGGTTGCTTAACATAATCGCGTTTAAAATGTTTACTGTCATTTCCTTTTTGTATTAGAGTACAGCGCCTGCTGAAACTATATGGTGGTTAGGGAACCAGAACAGATAGGTTGAATATCCTCTAGGTCGCAGGGTTGCGTTTCCGTTGGTTACCGCCAAAAACGATTAACTGCACATAACAGGTCGAAAAACAAACACAAAACTTGAAAAATATAGTATTTTTCGCAAAAACTAAAGCACTTGCGTGTCCATACTGCTTAGTGTTATTTTCCTAACTAAACAAACAGTTAGTTAGTTAGTTCATGCACTTATTTGCAACCTTTTTGATGCATTGGCCCTTCGCTTATTTTGGGATTTTTATTCCTTCCCTACTAGACAAAATATCAGGTACCATTAAAAGGCTTGAAACCACTGGTCTTCCTAAAAAGAAATACTACACGTATCATAATTAACCATAAAGTGGAAATTGACCCCTGTTGGTAACCATTGGGTTAATGTTACATTATTGCTCAAACTCACCCAATATTACGGTTTCGTTCAGTGAACACAAGAGTCCGTTGTTTCGAACGCTTGCGCTTGAGTCTTCCGGACGAGCTGTATAAAACAATGGTCGATGACAAAAACAAGTAATCAAACGTATGTACAGCAGGTTCTGTGAGTGCTGGCGATATGGTCTTACACAATTCTGCATTCGTAAAGTTGCAAGTACGCCGTTGAGTTATGGAAGTGTTGCAAACAAGTCTTTACACTCGTGTGGCAAGTCAAGTTAAGTCGAGCATTTAAACCACCGATACCACCTTTAACCCACAAGTTTTTGCTGTTATAAGACTCGAGTCAAGCCCAAGACCTATCCCAAACTAAGTTTAAACACAAATCTGCTAATTTTTTTGCAATGATTTATGACCAATCTGTTTACATTTGTTTTGTGTTTTAAACAAAACCGATTAATTTGGGCAAAGAGTGCAGAGCATATGTTGTTCGAAAATGCTTCTTTCGCCATAAAGTTTGCCATGTTTAGTGACTCAATTCAAATTTAACCTTTCACGAGCAGTCACTCTCGTCAAGTGAAGTATTAGATGTGACTCTAGTATAGACGACTCTTTTAAAACCATGACTCAAGTCGAGTTTATGACTACACAGGGGGCACCAACATGACAGTAAGCCCAACCGAACATAACAATTTAACACCAAACGCTGGTGAACTCACGTCTCAGAGCTACAGCTATCACGATGAGAACAATGAGGAAAAGGACACAGGAGACGATGAGGCAAACCAACAGACGTTTGGAAGCCATCGCTTTCTGTTTTGTCCGCTTCTTGGCAAGGCTGTATTCAGTAGTCAGATGCTAAAAAACAAATTCAACTTATTTTATTTTTGAATTTTGATTGTGACTTTATGTGCCTCAAAGGCAAAATGGAAAAATTCGACTTGCATAAGCTGCCAATAAAGTTGCAAACAGTTTGTATGCACCGCTTGTGTGTTTTTAGAGGGTTTTTGACGAGCTTCGTGCAGTGAACTGGACAAAGTAGTTGGAAATCCTAAATTAAATTCAAGTTCTCACAGACACTGCATGATTCAACCTAATGTATTGTACCAAATGAAGGATTTTAATTTATTTTTCCGTAGGACTAAACGATTCGTCAAGGAAGTTCGCCTAAAATAACAAGTTTAACGTCATGCGTTAAGGATTACTGCTGCTTTATGTACATAGGTCCCTTAATCAGTGTTTAAGTCGCAAATGATCATGTACGCATGTAGACATACGTACGTAGTCGGGTTGATTAGGGTTGCACGATTTGTGTATATTTGAAAGCAACGGCAACGTCACGGCGCAATGTAAATACAATGTCCATTGAATTTAATGCTTTGGTTCCCAAAATATCGACATTAATTTTAATTTAATTGTCAGTTCTACAGGCCACATGTTAAACTCGAGTCGATTTATCAAGCATTTACGTGTAGGAAATACGCGGTTTAAATTCACAAAAATACGATGTGTACTGTAATATACAATTGACGAATTAAAAATGCCTATAGTTCGCCTGATAGCACACAAATGGCTTCTTATGGTCATTTCATAGATAGGCTTTTTCATCCCAGAACACTGAAGTATTTGACAGTCAGTGAAGACTTATGGTTTTAGTTCATATTATTAGTTTTTACGTAATATTATTTTTTGTTTCCGAACGGTCTATATTTTAAAAAAAGATGGGGAGGTCTTTAAGAATAGCGTTGTTTTGCCAACAATTTTCCTTTNCACGACTTCCAACATCTCCGGTAAACAGTCAAAGCAGTTTTCTATTTGACAGTTGACGCGTGTTTAACCCCAGCGCAGCAAGTTATTTTCGCCCAAGAGATGAGGCCTGCTTGATTGGGCGACCGCTTTGCAAATGAAGCTCTTGCATTCAGACACGGCTCTTCGGCAAGGCGAGTTACACATACAAGACGCATTTTAAAACGCTTCGTCATTACGCGCTTGTTTCGTGACTGAGAAACGTTTTAATCAGGCGTTGCCAATTGCTTGCTGTTGTACTGGACGCTCGGAAAAGACTTGTCAAGTCAAAGAGAAAAGTCTTACGTAACAGCGAGTGACAAACGTGGTTAAGTCGGCGAGATTTTCAGAAACATCGTTTCTTATGGTTACATCTATCATTCCTTTCAAAAACGTTTTCGAGCCAACACATAGACTAAGGATGACAGCAAATAAGTCGGAACCACTCAGTCCAGATATCTAATCAATACAGCCAAATTAGCAGCATGTAAACATGTAAACAATACGAAAACACAAAACATTTCTTCTTATTCCATCGCACTACAGAAAAAGAGTAAACACTTACGTCCGATACACCTTCATCTAAATCTGAACATAGCTTGTGGAACTGTTACCTAATCCACTACAATGTGCAAGTCAATTCAATTATCCAAAGAACTTATCCACATAAAAGTAACGGCATGAAACCAAAGAACAGCACTATGGTGTCCTTTGATTAAACAAACACTTCTCGACAGATCAATGCTGAGACAAT
>QXVZ01013494.1:45376-71365 GCA_008931825.1 Phallusia fumigata | reverse complement strand
TTTGGCCGAGCGTCTTATGTTAACACTCGGTGCTTCACGAAACTCCTAAATTGCAGGAAAAAGGTTTACTGATTGACTTGTTTGAACCTTTGCTCGTCATTTCGTGATATTCAGTAGACCAGCGTTTCTCAAACTTTTTTAGCCCAAGGACCACTTTATCTTCGAACTTTTTTGTGAGGACCACCAAACAGAATTCCATTCCACCTTGCTCTCAAAACAGGAGTATTTTTAAAAACCAGTGCCTAGTTTAAGTCATATTTTCGCGGACCAATATGAGGGGATGGCGGACTACACTTTGAGAATCATTGCAGTAGACCCTTGAAGTAAAAACATCATGTACTCGTTTACGCTAATGTGCGTGTTAACCTGTTAAAGCACGACTGTGTTGTTCAAATTCACGATTTATAACCGATCGTATTTAACCACGACGGCAACTTAAACCGAAATTTATTTGTTGCAGCTTCCATGCTGGTCAGGATATGGCAATCCTCATCACTTGCTCTGCGTCATCAACGAACTTCTTAACACCTTCCTCGCTGACGCAAATAAATACGTCACTTCTGGTCAACGAAGGTCAGTATGCCCTTTCAACAATCTAAACGTTTGTAACCAATACTGATTTAGTAATTCTATCATTGATTTGGACAGGAAATAATACAGAAAATGAAAGAATCGCTACGGGGCCTAAACGCATGTCGTTATGACAGAAGTTTTTTTTACGTGGCCCATTTTAGGGCTATCAACGGCCATTTTTACAGTCATACGCGACAGACTATGAACCTTTTTCAAGTCATATTTCAAGTACATCAAAGTTGCAATAGCTAGTGCTTTATAGGTACTAAAAACTGACAACGTGGTTACTTTTGTAGTCGCCATCTCTTGACCCGTTCGTTGGACGCTCTGGCTCTCCATCTCGTTGAACTGCGATCCATCACCTCTCCAAGCGAGCAAGTTCGCCACTTGATAGCGCTAATGAGACGCACCCAGGCAGGCCTCGAAGCTATGCAAGAACGCACCCATACATGACAAAAAAAAACTATTCAAATTTTCTGGCCCAACAGCAAAGTACTGCCATCTTCCTTTTGTGTTCTTTGGTGTTAGATCAATTGTTTACATGTACCAAAGTTCAGTACAATGATCGACTGCTGCCAAATGATGTTTGTGTATTAATCCCCTGAAAGAGCGTTTTGAATGCCTGATCGTTAGGTACAATTTCAGATGGATAGTTACTACATGGTGTAGCGCACCCTCACGAATATCTAGTACGGCTAAATAAGGTGTTAGCGGTAAAATAGTGATGTTTGGAGCCATGATGTATGTGTGAACTTGTTCATCTTGGCTTCACTCTTTACACTCACTACATTGCAACAAAAGTTTGTTGACACCACCGCTAACGAACTTTTATCACGCTTTGGTCACCACCGACCTGACAATGCAAAAACAAGAATGTGGCACATTGTGATCGGATGTAAACTGCACGCAGCCTTGTGGTCGCAGTTTTACACAAACTAATGTGACGCTTGTTTATTCTTCCAGAACGTGCTAATTAGCACTCACTGCACACAATCTATTAGTTACTATCTCCGCGTGCAATTAGCGTTTTCATTCACAGTGACAAGCAGAGTGATAAGGCGAGCGGGAAATCGACCTAGTCATTCTCAAGCGCGGTTGCGTCATTGAACGCTGTTTAAAACTGTGTTGTTATAATTTCGGAAACAATTGTCAAACAACGAATTTTTAAAACAGTTGTCAAACACAGTAAAAATTTTTAGGACAAACAGCGAAAAAGCAGCGCAATGATAACTAAGTTTTCCACAACGCTTAAAATTATTCAGGGTTAGTCGACACAATAAACAATACGAAACCTAATCAATCACATAATTATATTTTTAGATGTAAATCTACCTATACGTAACAGTTTTAAAATTCAAAAACTAACAAGTGTTTTATTTCATATGCGCAGCCAATAACGGGTCCCAACATAAACAATTGAAACATGACGGCCACATTTTTGTAAACCTATGCAGAGTCATTGTACGCAATGTAGAGCACCACTACTCAGTTTTGCGCGCCCCAAACCACAATCTAAACCCACAGATCAAAAAGTGCCAGACGTCAAGTTGATGACAGGCGAGTCACAAGGATCAAATGGACAGGGATAGTGACTTGATCTGTCGCCTGTTTTTAGTCAAATATATCGGGACCCCAATGACAGGGGTTAAGTTCTTTGCCGGTGCACAGGGGTTTGGCTGTTTGATGCGGGAATGACGAAGCAATTTTAATCAGTTAAGGTTTACTAGAGTAAGTTTTCATTGATGCGTCAATTTCTGGGTTTTGTTTCTATTTTGCATGTCGTGTGCAAAGTCAAACTGTGTGGAAAAACGACATTTCAAGAACTTTCATTGCGTTCTATGTATCTGTAACTATTTCAATAGTAATAAGCACTTGGAAGGGCTTCACGGTGCACCGATTCCACCTAATTTTACAAAGTAAATTGATTCCGTTCAAAATAGTGTTTAATAAGTTGCAAAGAAAATACAGCTAAAATTTGTCTTGATTGCCTCCTGAAACCCTGCACCCAAAAGTAAATTCGTTTTTCGTGCATGCATCTGACATATGTAGCCGTGTAAGTTGAATTTTTAACTTTTGTTGACACTTACTTTTTACCCCCAGTTAAATATGTGCAATGTTAAGATTCTTATCATAAATATGCTGGGCCGAATAGTACTCAAAGGAATGTGCTTTTGGCCCAGAATTTTTACGATAAGAATTGTGCAGGGATTCGTGTTAAGTGTTCTAATATTGAATAATACGTGCTAATGGTCCCAGGGTTGTGGTTTATAGACAATTTAAAATAATCTTTTCCATGAAGCTTTTCGTTTTGTCACAACACTAGCGTCACCTCTAGCGACGCGGTGAGGTCGGGAGAGCACCAAAATGCATACGAGCTCCTATGTACCACTGCACATGTCAATCAATTTGCCTTGCACTTGTCAAGTGTCGCTTAATCGCTCGACCTTGGACTTGTTGCGCAAATAAAATACGATAATTACAAGTGCTCCAAACTTACCACACTAATTGATAACTGCGATAAGGTTGAATTTAATAGCACTTGTGCGGTTAACAGAACGGCGCGTGACGCTGATGTCGCGTTTGGGCAAGCAATGTTCATGTGAAAAGCAGACTTGGTGTGGGTTTGTGCAAAGTATATTAATGGGGCCATATAGGGTTTGACCTAACTAAGTGTTTGTTTGCGATCGAGCCCCTGCGAAGTCAGTACAAATACTCACTTGAACTTCCAGGTTTTTGTACTTTTCCATTGCTACTACGCGTATTACTTGCACCAGCAGGTCGCTACCGAGGCTAATGTAGCTGATTTTTTCGGTTGTGAGATTAAAATAACATGATGGTCATTTCCAAACCCCTTAAAGGACAAAACGTTACCTCGCTTTTCGTTCTTGGTCAAACTTTAGGCTCTGCCTTGTGACTCTCAAGTAGACAACGGTTTCAGGCGTGGACTGTCAATCAAGACCGATCCACGGATTCTGTACATTTTTATTCAACCGCAGAAGGTTGTTTCTCTTTCCAACGCGACTTCTTAACCTGGCAACGGCTCATTATGTTTACCACCGCAAGCAAATGTGCGACAGCTGACGAAGACAGTGGCACAGCCTTGAACCGACCCGAGCTTCCAAACCGCTTTTAATCAGAACCCATGGTGGATGACACAAAACGCCTTTTTCTGGGTTGCTGCTCTAGGAATTGTGTGGTACTCACACCTGACATGTGGCAACGTAACCGTTTAACAACTGAGCCAAGGTGTCACTATAAAACACAAATCTGTCAAAGTTGATGAACCGCAAGGCACGAGTTGTAGGAATGCAAGGTTTGCAACAGAAAATCGCTTACGTTCTGCGGCTGCAGGTGCAAGTCTAATCAAGTGGTAAGAATTCTAACTGGGTGGCTTGCAAACGATTGCAAGAGAAAAACTATTGCGCTGCGACGTCTATCTTACCTACGATTTTATTGCAACTCGTTCTGCAAATAAAAACATACCAAACGGGTGCCAAGACGTTAATCAAGGGCAACCGTCGAAATGTGTGCAAAATCTATTTAACTAACCATTAGCAATAAAAAATAGCGCACCAAAGCAAATGCTTCAAATTGTCAACATTTCTCGGTACAAAATATGTTGGTCACATGAGCAGGAAGGGGGGATCCCTATATACGAGTTGCTGTCGTCACTTCCAACCCTTTGTATTCCACTGCAATACTTTTAGGGCATAAACAACATTAGACCCAATTTGATGGGCACATAAAATCCACCTCACACAAACTAATAAAAAGGATCACCAATATAACACGNCATACGAGCTCCTATGTACCACTGCACATGTCAATCAATTTGCCTTGCACTTGTCAAGTGTCGCTTAATCGCTCGACCTCGGACGCAAATAAAATACGATAATTACAAGTGCTCCAAACTTACCACACTAATTGATAACTGCAATAAGGTTGAATTTAATAGCACTTGTGCGGTTAACAGAACGGCGCGTGACGCTGATGTCGCGTTTGGGCAAGCAATGTTCATTTGAAAAGCAGACTTGGTGTGGGTTTGTGCAAAGTATATTAATGGGGTCATATAGGGTTTGACCTAACTAAGTGTTTGTTTGCGATCGAGCCCCGGCGAAGTCAGTACAAATACTCACTTGAACTTCCAGGTTTTTGTACTTTTCCATTGCTACTATGCGTATTACTTGCACCAGCAGGTCGCTAGCGAGGCTAATGTAGCTGATTTTTTCGGTTGTTAGATTAAAATAACATGATGGTCATTCCCAAACCCCTTAAAGCAGGGCTTCTCAAACTTTCTTGCTCTGCGACCCCATTTTAGAAAAGAAATTTCTACGTGACCCCTTGATGGGTATAGCCTGTAGGGTATAGGTATGCAACTTAACGATGACGAAACCGGCCGAGAAAACGATTTAGTACGCACGTATACTATTTATTGTGACAATGACATATTAACGCATGATGTTTCGCGACCCCAAAATTATATTTAGCGACCCCAATTTAGGTCGCGACCCACAGTTTGAGAAGCCCTGCCTTAAAGGACAAAACGTTGCCTCGCTTTTCGGTCTTGGTCAAACTTTAAGCTCTGCCTTGTGACTCTTAAGTAGACAACGGTTTCAGGCGTGGACTGTCAATCAAGACCGATCCACGGACTCTGTACATTTTTACTCAACCGCAGAAGGTTGTTTCTCTTTCCAACGCGACTTCTTAACCTGGCAACGGCTCATTATGTTTCCCACCGCAAGCAAATGTGCGACAGCTGACGAAGACAGTGGCACAGCCTTGAACCGACCCGAGCTTCCAAACCGCTTTTAATCAGAACCCATGGTGGATGACACAAAAAAGCCTTTTTCTGGGTTGCTGCTCTGGGAATTGTGTGGTACTGACACCTGACATGTGGCAACGTAACCGTTTAACAACTGAGCCAAGGTGTCACTTTAAAACACACAAAACTGTGAAAGTTGATGAACCGCAAGGCACGAGTTGCAGGAATGCAAGGTTTGCAACAGAAAATCGCTTACGTTCTGCGGCTGCAGGTGCAAGTCTAATCAAGTGGTAAGAATTTTAATTGGGTGGCTTGCAAATGTTTGCAAAAAAAACATCGTTGCGTTGCGACGTCTATCTAACCTATGCTTTTGTTGCTCGTTCTGCAAATAATAACATAACAAACCCAATGCCAAGACGTCAATCAAGGCCAACCGTCGAAATGTTTGCAAAATCAATTTAACTACACAGTAGCATGAAAAACAACGCACACAAGCAATGCTTATTCATATTACCAATATTTACTCGGTACAAAATATGTTGGTCACATGGCCAGGAAAGGGGCAATCTACATATACGACTTGCTGTCGTCATTTCTAAACCTTTGTATTCCACTGCAACACTTTTAGGGCATAAACAACATTAGACCCAATTTGATGGGCAAATAAAATCCACCTCACACAAACTAATAAAAAGGATCACCAATACAACACACTGGTCGATGGGATCTAAAGAATTAAATGCGCACCCTATTATATTTGACAGGATAATTCCCTTTTCACAGATAATGGCGAGAGAAAAACATCCGCTAAGCAACGCCAGGGATCAGGGTGGCATTTTCCAGGAACCTTGATTTCTTAAGCGATAATGTCCAAGATGGAGTTTTCAACTTTCTGCGTATAACGCAGCTTGTTAGGTATTTATATTATGCCAAGAGGCTCGGTCGTGTGGCGGAATTGGAACGTTGAGTTGATGACAAGAGCCACACCTGTCACGCTGACAGTTGATAAAGGAGTGTTTACCAGCGAAACGTGATGAAGCATTACACTAACTTCATGTGTGTCCGTTAAATAAACTTTACAAATGGAATTTCTGGTGGCGGATGTTCATTTTTTTTCTCGACGAATCCGTATTTTGTCAATTGTGTGTGTGCTTTGAAATTCTTGGGATACACTTTTTTGTGTACTATCGGTGTGACCACAAGCAAAGTAGTTATCGTTAGAGACAAATCATATATTTTTCATACAAGCAAAAAAGCGCATTTTTACCACCAAACGGAATGTTTTGAAACTGAGTTTAAATTCGGAGCAGCCTTTGTATCAGTGAAAGTGAAATTTCATGCTCGTTGTGTTCGCTACAAACCTTTCAAACAAGCGATAAGCCCTAACGAGCGTCGGCAAAGTTGCATTTATTGTCTCCGCTTGTCGGAGCACCACGCGCGCAGTTCCTGACATCCAAATTCTCCCCGAGTGCCGCAAACTTGATAACTCGGAATTAAAAACCCATCTCGGCTGGGTACTAAAAGGCGCTGTTTATTTACCGTGGCCTGACACATGCAATCTAGTGCGATAATTTGCAAACTTCGAATAAGATTGTGCATGAGATAGCGCAACGCAAGTGGGACAGAAACCGCCCAACGATATCCGCCTTTCAGTCGTGCCTTTAATCGACGAACATCGCAGCATTTTTGCCGTTAGTTGAAACTGCGGTCGGGGAGCCACAATATGCTACGCCTCGTTATTCGAAATTATCGGGGATCGATCAACGATACGAGACTATCGCAGCATCTGGCCACTTAAAACAATGCATGTATAAGCTTACATGCCTTTCTTATCCGTTTTCTATAGCGCTCTCCGCTCTACAGCGTTGAATGTTTGTAAGAACGGTAAACCAAGTTTGCCTAGGGGTGCATGAATCACCAAGAATTTTGTTCAAAAACATTGCTTGAAAGCTCATGAAGGTTGATATCACGTCCATTAGAAGCACGTCTAACATTTGTAAATCGGACACCTTGACAAACGGCCAGCTTAGATTTCCAACAGACAGTCCCTTATAAAAGTTGTTATATTTTCGGCAATTGGGGTAATTTTAACTTGCGGTTGCACGCATACACTTTGGTTTGACGTCAATCCTGTTGTTGGTTACGTCACAGATCAAGTTGATTACCTATCTTACGGATGTGCACCGGCAAAATGTCACCTGTCGTGGTGAACTGAAATCTTAACTCCCTGTCAGAGCATCGAAGCTTGCATCGAGGTTTGAGGTGCTTTGCTGGCAACAACACAAGCACACTGTCAATGTAATCCATTATGAAGACCTAATCGTGCGCTATCTAATCCGTTAAAGGCGCCAAGTCGAGTTTACCCCGAAAACACGGACCCTGAAGTCATGTAATTTGCAACTTCCATCGTCATTGATCAACGTTTACATGTTTTGGCCGCTTTACAGTTTTACTATTCGTTGAGTTTGAGCTGCGTCATTCGTTGAGTTTGAGCTGCGTTACGCTTTTGCATAACTTGCGAATGAAGCAGCAGATTGCAAAACGTTATACTACTGCGATGTTATTTTAAACAAAGTTTCAAAATCTAGTTAGTATAGAGCATGTGGCGTGTGTATTCCCCTTATTCCAGCTGGATCATATTAAAAAAAACTACTATATTCCCTTTTAAAGACGAACTCCTGCTTTTGCAAGAGTACGAGATGACCATATAATTCGGAAGTTAAAATTGGAGTACCACGGTCAACATTGTTTTCCACCGTTCCGGTAAAACCTTTTTCCGGGCATAACGTTTTGTTTGTTTAAACTATTACAATGTTCAAGCCTCTAGCTGCAGCCGCCAAGCTGCCACGTCTAGACGTCGGGATTCGCGACGCACCAATTTGTCCTTATCACCACTTTCATGTAACTTCAACTGTGATCTCACATCAACCACAAGCCACTTACAGCAAGGCAGCGCGACCCCGTTTTCATGCGACTCTGAAACTCGCTTGTGGCTTTTTAAGGTTGGGGAAGCTGAGTATGAAAACGATACAGGTGTGTTACTTGGTCTTTTCATTTGAAAGAATCTAAAGTGGGTGCTCTTGTTTATACAATGGCCTTTTATCCAACGATTATCTATTGAATCGTTCGCTTTAGGATCAGGTGACGGTGTGTCACTTCTTCGCAGCATATCCTGGCCGCTATCTTCGAGGGAAAAATTACTAGAATAATATGAGCGTTCATTGCATTCAAAACATTACCCTCATAAGGTGATGGACGTGTTTCTGCTGAAACATATTTATCGCATGAGAATAGAACACAGGTGTTAATTCGTTTTATGCATTTGAGTTAAACAACTCATCTTTACCCATATTAGAACACGAGTTACGGCCCTTTGATTTTGTCACTTCAAGCCAAAGTCGGGTCACGTGATCCCGACCCATGCATGCAAGCAGGGAGTTCATTTTCTCCTCATACTACAAAATATATCGTTTTTAGACCTGCATTAACTTTCTAAATATAGGAAACCAAGAACGGCACGTTTAAAGCTGAAATGACAAGCTCATTAATGCAGATGGATTGAACTTCCGAAGCTTGACATGAAAGGGGGAGCCAAATATGTAGAAAACATGGCAAAGAATGCTTTTCTCTCCTTTCAAGTAATTTGAGACCAAAGTATCGGATCAAGTAACCAACAACGTTGACCAAGGCATGCTTGTTTGGTATTTATAAACGCAGCGGGACGATACTGTAATTAGCGGATGAGAGCAGGCCATTGCGATCCTATCTTTTCACTAGCGGACGATGTTATATGTGATAAGGTGGAGGTTAGTACAGCGAAGCAGAGGAGAAATTACCCGGGATTTGTTGACACGACTTGGGTGTTTTGTCACCGAGGTCACCTAATGTGTGTTCACTGCACAAGTGCAAAATAAACTTGATTGGTTCTCGTCAGAAGTTTGTTGAAACGCACCGACCATTTGGCTTTAAGGGATTTTCCGCCGACACAAGTCAACATAAAAGCAACACACCACTATTAACATGTGATGTTTGCTGCAAACTAATTTAAGTACAGCAAAGGGCATATATTATGCCTATTTCCCACTGGGTACTTGACTTCGATTGTTTAATGTATGTGGGAAACTTGACTGGGTCAGGTGTTGAGTCAATGTCAACATGGGTTTAGGAGTTTTTACCAACCGAAAACAAAAATAAATGTTCGATGCAAAGTGGGTGATTCACGCATGTTGGTTTAATGTGTAATAAACTAATAGGAGAGACGTGTTAGTCAACTGAGAACCCAATACTATGACCGGCCTGCTTCACTCAACATTGGATTACATTAGAAAAACAAGCAAATGGTTGACGTTAATTTGCGGCTACGATTCCATCGTGTTGGCATTGTAGCTATCTCTATGCTAGACAAACTCAAAGAAGAATTAACCTTTTCACCTCAACAAGAATGCTTGGAACCATAGTTACAACAGAAAATTACCAGTGGTGTTACAACCGCTTTCACAACAACCTAAATTATCCTTGTGTGTGTAACGCAATATTTCTAAAATGCTTTGTTACTCCAAAACATTGATGAGCCAACAATTTTTATCTGTTTAGAAAGAAAAAATGGTAAGGACAAAAAAGACAAGTTGCTCTATATTTGAGCAATTCTTATTAGGTAAAAGCNAGTTTGTTGAAACGCACCGACCATTTGGCTTTTAGGGATTTTCCGCCGACACAAGTCAACATAAAAGCAACGCACCACTATTAACATGTGGTGTTTGCTGCAAACTAATTTGAGTACAGCAAAGGACATATTTTATGCCTATTTCCCACTGGGTACTTGACATCGATTGTTTAATGTATGTGGGAAACTTGACTGGGTCAGGTGTTGAGTCAATGTCAACATGGGTTCAGGAATTTTTACCAACCGAAAACAAAAATAAATGTTCGATGCAAAGTGGGTGATTCACGCATGTTGGTTTAATGTGTAATAAACTAATAGGAGAGACGTATTAGTCAACTGAGAACCCAATACTATGACCGCCCTGCTTCACCCAACATCGGATTACATTAAAAAAACAAGCAAATGGTTGACGTTAATTTGCGGCTACGATTCCATCGTGTTGGCGTTGTAGCTATCTCTATGCTAGACAAACTCAAAGAAGAATTACCTTTTTTAGCTCAACAAGAATGCGTGCAAACATAGTTACAACAGAAAATTACCAGTGGTGTTACAACCGCTTTTAAAACAACCTAAATTATCCTTGTGTGTGTAACGCAATATTTCTAAAATGCTTTGTTACTCCAAAAAAAGAAAAAAAGATGTGTAAGGACAAAAAAGACAAGTTGCTCCATATTCGAGCAATTCTTATCAGGTAAAAGCTTATGTTCGCTAGGTGGCGCTGGTTCATTTGCCCAAAACGCTGTTTATTTTTTAGGCTTCACTTCGCGTAAACTCCCTTTGTTTGAGCGCACGGCAGCCACTCCAGTTAATCTCACCGCGATTGTGAATGTTGCGTGCGAGTCGTGAATTGTTGTTGGAAAACAGAATTGTCCCTGGGATCATCCGCGCCGAGATCGACCCCAACTTGTTCCAGTAAAATAATNTTCGCTAGGTGGCGCTGGTTCATTTGCCCAAAACGCTGTTTATTTTTTAGGCTTCACTTCGCGTAAACTCCCTTTGTTTGAGCGCACGGCAGCCACTCCAGTTAATCTCACCGCGATTGTGAATGTTGCGTGCGAGTCGTGAATTGTTGTTGGAAAACAGAATTGTCCCTGGGATCATCCGCGCCGAGATCGACCCCAACTTGTTCCAGTAAAATAATAAAGTCGGAAGTGTTGAATGCCGGACGTCGCTTGCCACTCGCGCTAATAGGTCTGGGAACTATTGTCAGGCTCAGGTACTCGGCGATGCGGGAGGTACGTCACCAATACATTCAAACCAACAAGGTCGTGTCGACGAGGCCGCCCATAGTGTGGAGGGCCTCATCAAAGTCACGTTGTATAAACTACCTTCAATGGCGCGACAAATCGCTCTTGGTCGGAGACTCCCAGGCAGATCGAAGGGGCTGTTCGGCGAAAGCGCAGGGGCCGGTTTGTGAAACGATTTACGGAAGCACGTGTCAATGTCCTTGTGATTGACGCGAGGAAAGTATACACAAGCCTATGAAACCACTTGAGATGCGATCAGCTGGGGGCATTTCACCTAACCGCACAAAAACACGGAGGTGTTGTTGCACCTATTCACCCCTCGCGACTGACGTAACGCTCGGCTTTTGAATAGCGGTTTGCCTATTTACATTAAATTGGACTTGACCTTGCAAGCGTCGTACGGCTCAGAACACAATTGCTCGCTGACAGGCAACGGACTTAACGTTGTGTGATGTGGGCTGGGCTAGACACAGCATGCTAAGCACGCAGAGGTGTCACAAGGCTCCATCGCGAAAACAGTTTTCAAAAGATTGTCCCCGCAGCGGCGCCCATAGTTTCGTGAGAATGGTGCGATAATAGCCTGCAATACCGTGTATTTACAGAGTTTTCTTTTTTTCGCTCGATATCGCGGCGCTGTCATTTCGTCTATAACACCTCGTAATTATCTTCCATCACTTGCCTGAATGTTTTCTCCTCGGCGCTTTTCTGCAAACGAGCGAGACACACTTGAAATCGCATGAAATCATTACCTCATGGCGCGGAGACAAAAACGCGCATCAAAAGTGGTGTGTTTTCCCACGAAGGCCGCAGTGAGCGTGTTTTTGTGCAAGCAATTTCAATTTGTTTTGCCCGTAAAGCCTGGTCAAAAAACACACACTTGTGCTGGTATTTACCCACCGCTTTTAACTGCTGCTTTCGATTCAACACCAGAGGGCATTTTAACCTTTGCTCGGCTTCAACAAAGCTCAGCATAAATGGGCAGGGTTCAACTGACCATGTCACCTCCAAAGAGGCATTCGACAAGTACTAGAAATTGTCTAATGCAACCTGGAGCAACGGACGGTCGTTTGTAAGTCACCAGTCATTACCAGTTGTGTTGACATTGCTGTGCGAGGCACCGTGTCCCACTTAAAACCTGCGTGGTGTTGAAGTTGATCACAACTGGTGTAAACTACGTCTCATGCCACTTACTCTGTTGATTCTGCTGGTATGGGAAAGTGAACGAAGCGTTGCATTCACTTCCACAGTTCACCGCATTCCAAAAGCACTGCGAGAACAAAAAACCGAACGCCAGGTTCCATGCATTTGTAACGCCTTGCAAATTCGACGTGCCAGTGTTTTCTGTGACTTATGCACGATCACCGTGGGCCGTTAGGTTGAACGCGAGAGGCGCGACATATTCTATAACGCTATACCCAAGCGTTTCCGTTAAAAAGTGCTGGAGGCAGTCAAGAACTGTAGACGAAACTTATTGTTTAGCGTCACGAAATTTGTGCTGATAAAATTTAAGACATTTTTATGCGAAGAAATGTGTCCTTTTCTCCAGTGTTATTGTTCCTATCTAGAATAGGTATACCTCGGCCTATAGCTTATATTAGGTTTAATGCTAACGTGATGTTAGGCTTCAATAATTTTAACTCCTGCTAACAGAAAAACACAAAATGTTTTGTTCCGACATTTTAACACTAAAAACTCTATTATTCAAAAAAAACGTTTAGCTGCACCAGGTCTTGCCAATACTGTACGTTTTATTTTGTTGTCCTCAGCAGAGGTCATCACCTGGGCAATGAGAAGCTGTACCACTGCGGTTTGCACGGTCTAGCTGCAAGATTTCGGACCAAAACAAGAAGACTACAAAACATAAACTTTTCTCCATTGTAAGGTTTGACCAAAATGCAGGTTTTGGAAATGCACACGCGTTTAAATGAACTTTTTGTCTCAAGCATGACGAATTGAGATGTCGATATAAACGAGGCCGCGTTGGGAGTGTCAGGCGACCGCGAAAGGATTATAGCGGGTATTTTTTGCCGTGACAAAACAGCTCGGGTTACAGTAAACAGCCGACAATAGAGCACAGGTGGTGGTTATAGCGTTATGTTGGATTGTGATCAAACAACACTAAATCCCACTCTATATTCGCAATGGCGTTCTTCCATTTGCCTATGAAATAGGGGTCGAATGTCGCGACGAAGTCACACAGTGAGAAGAGATGCTTTAAACAATGAATTATTGTGCATGGGTATAAGTTGACACTAACTACAAATCCCTGATAGCTTTCCAACCACGTCTTTGACATTCCACACTGATATTAAATGTCACTATTTAGGGGTGCTAAAAAAAGAATAACCGAGATACGAGTGCTGTGTCACAATATTTTCGAGTACGGCCTGTTTACCAGCAGTGCCTCTTTAAAGCGAAACAACACTTGTGAGTTAAAAAAATATTTGTGACGATTTAAACGATTTGACCTTTGAGTCGAATCGCTGATTCAAGTACTTACAAGTTTGTCTTACAAACTTAGCCGATAGGTTCAATACACTGATTCCACGTTAAGGTTGCATTTGGGTTTAGAAACTCGTAGTAAGTAAAATAAGAAGAAACTCGAGCCAATCATTGGACCTTTTTATTTTAACAGTTGTGCAGTGGCGAGAAAGTATTTTCTTTGATACATACCTTTTTTCCCACGAGGTGTTCACAACTTGGTCGCGCCCCTCTGTACAGCGTGTCGCAACTGTGATAAACATGCCCATCAACATGTGAATGTTCTATGTAAGGCCGATTGACAGGTAAACAAGCAAAACGCGTCGGAATGTTGGCTGACGGCGGATGTGATAACTGTTCCAGTAAACATGTTACAATATTCCGCTACAAAAGTCTACAATGGCCAGACTGTCAGCTAAATTTCTTTATCTGTGTGTCAACATTTAATAATTAGATCAAAGCCTCAACCCGGAGCATAGCAATGTGACACGCCTTTTTTCAATCCCAATGTACAATAAGCTTGACGACGTTCAATGTTCAAGCCAAGCATTTAATAATGCTAATGTAGAACAAGCAACTTTAACGCAAAAGTACGTGCCCGGCGACATCCCAATGCCGTATTCGGATGGAGGCGATCTACCTGTGATAATTTACGAAGCAAACTTACCGAAAAGGCGGCAATTTCAGGCGGTGCCGTGTACCGCCCTACACTTTTACTCGCCAGCGTTTGAACTTCGCCTTAACGCGAGAATTGTTTGTGGGCAAGCTGGTCGCTGTCGCTTGTCCTGCAGTGGTGTACACACTTCGGTAAGAGATTCGCTGAACTGTTTACCAGTCGTTCGCCGACGAGTTGTTATCGCTGACCACAGCTAGTTTTAGTAATGTTACGTACAAACTAATTGTGGCACATTTGGTTCAGGCATGGAAGCAGTAACGCACAAGAAGAATGTTTTTACAGAAAACAAATTTGCAGTAAATTCTTCGGGGTTAACACCGTTTCGAGGATTCCGGGGCTTTTTGATAGCGGTGGTAGCTGGCCATTGGGGCAATGTTAATGACAAATTGCTTAAAAACCTGTCAACCTATTTTGTCAAGCAGATTATTTCAATTTCTTTTAGGGGTTTTTCGCTGTCACCTTCCGAACCCCTTTGGGTCCGCCGTCTTCCGGAATAAATCTCTTCTCTTTATAGCTGAAACGTTATACAAAATCGCGGCATATAACCCCATTTTTATATGGCGACAAACAATTAGGCATACCACCGTGTTTCCCGTCCCTAAATGCCACCTAAACATGCGCATAAGAATGACATACAGGCAATGAAAGTAAACTAACTCTATTTTGGTATCACACTGCAAAGGTCGTGAACCTATCTTCGTTGCTGTGAAATCCGTCTAAAAAGTTTTACGCAAGACATTACACGTAAAAGTGCGGTCGTCGCGTCACTGCAAAGTGGAAGTTGGTTTGCGATCAGCGTCACGATTCCACCACATCACATACAAGTGTCCAAAAATCTATCTGTGTTGTTTGTTTGCGGAGAAAATTTGGCGACACTTTGAAATTTCCCTGGAATGATTCAGAGCGGCTTCGAAAACGACCAAAAAACACCTGCAGCGGTAAAGCAATTACGTCCAGCGACAGAAAAACAACGCGAGGCCCGCATTCAACTTCGCACAGGTCGTCTTCCTGCGGAAATTCGCTATTTCGCTGTATAAAAGGTCAAAGATCGCCGCGAAATCTAAAAATAGCTGGATGGCCCTGAATCGTCCTGCGTGTGTGGATACAGGTGGACATAACAATTGCTGGCACGCGCGTGTGGGCCTTTCATCCTTCCAAGGACAATGATAAACGCTGGGGAAAGTGAAGATCAAGGTCCTGTAGACACGGACACCGACGCGGAACGGGTAACAGTCATCATCAAGCCCGTTTCAATCATGTGCGGCCTTTTAACATGTCTATTGCCCGTGACAGCGGGCAATTGTTGCCACAACGGTGGTGTATAGTTTCCCTGCAGCGCGTACGCGAGGGGACCTCGTTTAAAGGGCGTACGCGCGATTGAATTGCACGAAGGCAACCGCCCTGTAACGAGTTGGAACGCCTAATGCGCGTTGAAGCCTTGAAAGGTGTGCTTGCAATTTCGCGGAAGGGTATTGCTTTCAACGGCATACGACACCACGCGACCGCCCAAACAAGATTTGCGGTTAAGTTTCAATTTGGAGCAGGGAGTAGGCTTGCCCAACACAGGCTTGGATAGCGCACGTTGCTATTTTTAGTTGTCGGTTTTTCCAAGCATAAGTTTATCTTTTGCGGGGGCAAGTAAAATTGAAAATGACATTTGTACCGTGAAGCGAACCACGCAATCCACATCAGTTGCAAACGCAAGTGGTTCGAGCGACGACCGAAGTTGTGACAACAAATCTCTGGTAACCAGAAATTTGCTATGCCGAGTTTCTGCTAAAACTCTCCTACCCAGAAAATTTGTGGGGGTCGCTCCAAACGTTGTTTTTTGCTAAAACTGACGAGGAGGTGAAGTCGTTTAACGTTTGATAGTACATGATTTTTTGACCCAGAAACATATTCCACGTCCGTTTTAGTGAATAAAGACATATATGTGACAAAAAAGTCATTTGTATATATTTGATCAAGGACAAGCCCCCTCTAATACACCCACGTAAGGAAATCGGAGTTGCCACACTGCTTTTGCTTCCCGTCCCCACCCAATTGCGTTTGATTGTTTTTAAACGGGCGCCAAGCGTCAATAGCGGACCTCGTTTTATTTTTATCCGTCGTCTCTGTTTTGCGGGAGCATTTTTCCAACTAAAGGTCACGAAGTTGTTGCGAGGCCGCATCCGGTGCGCGAGATGAGGGGTTCTTTGTTGACGCGCGAGCTTCCGTCTCATGTTACCTCAGGAACAATGTCCAACATGGGTGACGGGGCTGGTGGCGATTCTCGTGTAACGAGTGATTGGACGTCGAACTTCGCAAGGTGAACTTGAATAAGCAATGAGGAATGTTTGACGAGAGTAGGAGGAAGTAACCTTTCCACATTTAATTTTTATGAATTTCGTGAGAAAATATATTTTTCAGTGTAGGGCGAAGAGTTTAAGTGTTTGGATTCTTAGCCAACACCCAAACACAGATTATATGTTTCAGGCTGTATAGTTTCGGCAATGCAAAACAGTCTTGCGAGCTAGGCCATCACTTAAAATGCTAGGAATGTGGCTAAAAATATGGCCCTGACATGTCAATCATTTTCAACTCCGGAAAAACTGAAATACGCAATAGCGTCAATTATAGGCAAATTATTACAATTCACAATAATTGTGGCAGCCTTTGAGCCCCAAAACCAGACTAGACATTTTACCATATTTTTGCATCTTTTGGCAAAGCGGCACGCACAAAAGAAGAAACTTCTAAAATCGTGGGAAGTGCGCCCACTTAACACATACTGCGGTGTTCCACGTTCATGTTCGGTCGTGTTTCGATGGCAGAATTGAAACAGACACATTCCGCGATGCAGACGTAAACATACACACCCTAATGTACATGCAGCTTGTAACCAGTGCGATTCGACGGGTTATCAGGATCTTCAGACGAAATCGCGTGTACCTTGTGTTTATCTTGTCGTAGATCCACAACCAATGCATGTATGTAGGCGGGCGCCAATCAAGTTAAAACGAAAGCCTTTACCGTTTTGCGCCTTTCAAGCACGACAACATTGCTGGTATGACGAGAATACACGGGTCCGCTGTAGTTAACAGTTTTCATTTAACCAAAGTGCGTCTTTCTCACGGCACCAACCCATGTTGAAAGCACCACTCCCGTTTGCGGGCGAACGCCGTTAATATTTACATAATTAATTACTTAAGGAACTGTAAATAGTACGACAAGCCCTGGAACGAGTCGCAAAACCGGATTAGCGCTTGTCAAGAAAGCTTTCAGCAAGTGGCATTGACGCTTACAAACGAAAACACCCCACAAACTATCCGACGGTTTTGCTGAGGTCGGCGCCTGTAGGTAGCGTATGAGCCGATTAAGAGTCGCAACTGTGGAGAATTTCAAATGTTAGCAACTGACCGTAAACACGACCATTTTTGAGGCCTCTTTTGAAAGCCAATTTTCACAGAACGCATCATATTTACCTGCAACAAGTGGTAATCTTACGATTACAACGCGAGACAACAACGCCAGCAAACTACACCAGGCTCTAAATTCGGACGAACTTTGGGTAAAAGCAAATCCCCCAACCCGCAGCAAAATGTCAACAGTTTTCGTCGTTTCACGAGAATCGGTTTTCTCCCACTCCGCGCGGGGCTGCGAAGCACTTAACACGCGCAGTGACATTTTCATGGGCAGACTTGAGGTGCCAATAAAGTGTAAAGTGGAAAATCATAAAGAAGATGCTACCCTGTCCAACTATGTATAGATTATTGAAATGTTGTAGAATAAAGCCATCGTAGACCATCGGGACAAAAAATATTGTAACGCGATCGTAAACACTGAAGTTTCCTTACAAAGACATATCTTTGATCATCATCGCTTGTTGAAATGTGCTTAAACGCTTTTAAAAATTACTGGCGGGTTTTCAGGAAAGTCCAAAACCCCCTTCTGATTCGGCTGTTACCAAACACGCACAAGTTTAACACGATTCAGTGACTCAAAGGAGAAACAGAACAGGGATAGGGGCCAACATCACGCAACACTTTTCCCATGCCACTATTTTGGTGGAATTGCCAAACCGATTCGACTTGTTAGCAGAATAAGCTGACTTGACTCCGTCAATGTGAATCATCTGGGGCCTCAAAACCCCAGTATTATCGCGTCCCGGTGGCCCCTCTCCGCTTTTATGACGTCGTATCTGTTTTTAGCTGGCGTCAAGGGTCGGCGTATGACTTAGGGTCGAAAAAAAACTGTGAAGCTCACCTTACACTGCCCGAATGCGGAAGTTTTCGACGCGTATCCGATAAGGCGTCACAGTTTTATTGTGGCCGCTCGCGGCGCCTTTGTTACGCGCCGCGATGACGTGTACCGAGTTTTTGATGTTGGTGGGGATGACAAAGTGGGACTTGTCCGGATGATTCCGTGAGTTGACAAGACTTTGACCTGAAATATTTTTAGACTTTAGTTAATGTTATGGTTAAAGGTGCAAACTTATTTCAAGTGTATCGCTACTATGTGTCGCCAATGTACTATCTACAAAGTTCATTATCAACTAGGCCTTAAACCTCAGAAATCTCCAGAAAATTTTATACTCTATAATTGATTGTGTTAAATTTACAATTGGGTCTTGGCTAGAAAGTCTAAATTTCATTCCTCTAAACTTTTTAAATGTAACGATACTTAGGATGCGCACTTGAACTATGCCGGCCNGCCAACCAGTCCATTTTGTCTGTCAAAGCAACCCTGTTAGCCAAATCAACGGAGGCTTCCATTACCACGGCTCCCCGAAGCGAAGAAACTAGCAACAATCTGGTGTTTTGGGCCTGGTGTGCGTTCGCTCAATCAGAAGATCAATTCCGATGAGGTGTTGACTTAAGAGCTAAGGTAATTGAAGAATAACGACGAGTTCCAGACAGTTACATTTATCTTTCTACAAATTGAAATATTTTACTCTGTTTTTTCCAGATTACAGTTGCGTTGGGGAGCAATTACGGATATTAATCAATATTAGGAACAGAAACGTGCTACATCTAAAAGAAACAAACTCATATATTTTTGTAAGCGGCTTTATCTAATCCTGTTGGCCGTGTGTTGTGGCATAAACAAAGCCAGGCTACGATTTCAACGGCCCCGTGTTTGTGTAACTATGTGCCTGCCCCAAAACAAAACGTATCACCACTGGCTCTTCAAATCAACACTTCCTGATTACTACAAGTTTTCAGTAAAACTGAGAGCCCCTCCACCCCTTCAAAGATACGGAAATAATTCCTTTGATGTTTTCATTGATGTTTATTAGTTAACTGGTAGTAACATTTCTCACTGTCAAAAATGTACTCGTGAATATATAAATAGGAGGTGGAAAACCAGGCGTTATGAAGTAAATGGAAATTGTGTGGTTCCTTCTCCTAAACAGTACCTACTCCAAGCTATACAAAACCATCCATTCTGTACATTTAACGTTATGTTATTTTAGTTTGTTTCCATCAACACCACCCATCCGGTACAGGTAATGCAGAATTTACCCAGTTGTGTTGCGTAAATCGTACGGCTTGTCAATTGCGTGCGCCACTTTTCACCCCTGCTCTGTGGTTGGAAAAAAGGCACCTTTATCTCAACGCACATCCTGTGTGTCCCCGAAGCTTTGGTCGGAAGCAAAAGGATGTTTCGCGTTTACCGCACAGCCTATACAAACACTGGTTGCACTCCAATGAAGCGATGAATCGTTACTCGAAACCACCGGTATTGAATGAAATCTGTAGTTGACAGAGGAAATATGTAGCAAATTCATGGTCCGCTAGTAATTGCCCACACGCTTTTGTTATCCCACTTGCTATAAACTATACGGTGGCCAAGTAAACAAGTCTTCCAATCAAAGTCATATACCCAGCGATTCTTTATGCTTGGTAACTTAGGACCAGCCGAATCTTCGTGACGGATTTGAGTCAAGTCCAAGTCATTACAACATATAGTGATCTACGACCATAAGGTCGATAATCGCTGTGCTTTTTACGAAACAGACCAAAAAAATGGTTTCGGAGCAAAACACGAAAAAAGTTTTGTGTTCGCCACATCTAGCATCAGTTTGGAATATTTGTATCTAAAATCAAACCGAGTCTTTTGCTGGACGAGTCTCGGTTGCAGTCTGTTGAAAATATTTGTTTCTCATTTGTTGCACCAAAAAAATTGCCTGGTCGCATTTTTATTTCCCTAACAAACATCAAACAAGGGAAAAAATGACAGACACCATCAAAACCCGGCGTATAAATCAGTGAGATGATCTATCTTATTGACATGTGGCTGCACAAAATTGAAAATTATTATTAAGGAGCGTTACTAAAATCCGAAAACATCGACAACGCGTAAACGCAGCTCACGCTCTAACTGCAGAGGAAATCTTACAATCCGCGTTTTCTAACTACCTCGGATCCCGTGTTTATGCCTTGAAAGCTTACATTGTGATGTGGCTGTAGAACAACTAATTCGCTCCAAATTGTTTCACACAAAATCTAGGATTTGCGACAAATCCCCAAAGCTGCCAAGGTTTTCTCCCAGATTTGACGTGTAACGAATATTTGGGTAGAATGGATTGACGGTATTTGCAGATTTCCTCAAGTACATCTTTGGGCTTTACAGTTATCAAAAAACAGCACCGGTCAAAAATGTTTTGAGTAATATTTTTGCCTAAATGCAACAGGGTTTTTGTGCCCAAGGAATGTGTATTACCTGTTGGAAGTTGAGTGCATTTTATGGACTCTTCATTCCAAACAGGTGAGCTGCAACCACCCCGGAAGAGAGAACTTAACATTTCTTAAAAGCCATTATCTCCGATTGTCGGAGACGCAAGTCTGTACCACATAAATGAACCCTGATGTAGTTGCAGGGGCGGGGTAGGAGACTGGCAAATTCACTTTCAAACACTTTCCTACGGCGAAGACTTTACGCAAGCCAGGAACCCAAGAAACAGGGGTAACGACGCGTGGTGCGTATTAACTGCCTTCGCAAATCCGCGGACTACCTAAACACGCGCGGAATTCGACACATGCAGTTGAAGTGTGCCTTGCGAGGTGCCGAAAGACTTGTTTTTCGGGCACTTGGGCTAGGTCAGGTAGACGGGGAAGCGGCTGGTTGGGTCGCCGCGCACCACCGCGACCTTTTAGCAGCGTTTTCATTCAAGTAAAAGTGATTTTCCCCGGACTGGGTTACATTCGCGCCGGCCAAACCCAGTCCGTTTTTGGTTGAAAAACCGCAAAGTCGACTCCCCTGCGCGATTCAAAAAGTTGACGATCGACACAAATTTTCGTGCTCGTCGCTTTGAAGGCAAGCCGCCCGAACTGATCTGACAAGCAGTGATGATCGGAAAGTGCTCCGAGATTGATCAGAGCTCGCCGACACAAATGGCTTCCATGGGCCACGGAACGTGGGAAAGGCGCGCCCCTGTCTTGTTACTTATCCAGACACACCTTAAGCCGCGAACAAACATAAGCAGAACCTGAGCCAATCACAACAGTCGGAATATGACACCCAATAGCCTTGTTCAGACACGCTAAGCAAACTAAAACGAGACTTCGCGCAATCGTATACCCTAAATACAGGATCGTATTATGTTCCTTGTGCCCAAGCAGCGCAATATGGTTGTGCTGTATCTTGTGTTGATGTTATGTAGGCTTTGTGCACAAACCCGACATAAAGAGCACCCGACTAGCTAAAAACGGTGGGGGTTTCATTGTTGAAATTATACAGAACACATCGGTCAAAGCTATTGACAACCAATTTGTGTTATGACAATCTTCTCAACTGTGAGAAAATTGTGTTGTGTCAGTATGGTCAACTTGGTAACACAAACTATAGTATTTTATCATTTTAGGGACGGCCACATATGCAAAAGCTGGTGACCAAAAATATTTTGGATCTTGGAAATCTTTTCTTTCATATTCTACAAGCAAACGTCATCCCAGGCTGAAAACACACAAATCATGCAATTGGAAACATACATTTCCTCAAAAGTCCCGGCATTGCTCAATTTATTAATAGAAACCTTTGAACGAGGATTATAATAAGATCTATAGATCCCAAAATGTCCGATCCACAGGTCGGAACACAGAGAAGATTTCCACGATCAGAGTGCATAACAGCAGTGCGGTGTACAAAGGAAGCACTTTGTGGCGTTTGGATCAGAGACCTTCAAACGGAATGACCTTTTATATGTATTTTTGGAGATAATTGCTTGATGGTGTCAGCTAAAACGGCGAGCAAGATCGCTTGGGCGAGAGGCGCGTCAGATGAAGCAAGCTGATTCTCACAAACACCGCGTCATCGTACACGACCACACGACATGACATTGCGGCCTGCTGGAAGTTAAATGTGGTCAAGAAGTTTCATGAAAACAACTTGAGATATTATTAATATCCGCTTTTCTGATTACATTTACTTTTCATAAAGCAAAGTCGGTTACACAAAATAAAATCACTTTTGATAAATCATTCGAACAGCTACAGCAACAGAAATCGTCTTTCCGCAATGGAGTAACAAATTTGAGCTTACACAAAGCAATTACCCAGGAGCAACGACCACAGAGTCAGGTTACTTCAAACTTATAAAACTCCATTTACGTTTTTAACAATAATCTCCTTCCGAAGAAAAATTCTGGTTCCAGTAGGTATAGCACAAGAAAACTTCATTAGTCAGAAAAAGCAATACCGGATAGTAATTCGAACAAACTTATTTAACAGCGAGGTTGANTCCGAAGAAAAATTCTGGTTCCAGTAGGTATAGCACAAGAAAACTTCATTAGTCAGAAAAAGCAATACCGGATAGTAATTCGAACAAACTTATTTAACAGCGAGGTTGAGCTAATCGATCACAGTTTTACGATTTACAGCAAAGAGATCATCGCAAAATATGACGTGGACTTCGCCAGATCCCCGTGAAAATCATCTGACCGAATTACCCACGAACTCTTTGAAACGAAGACTGATGTGCAACGCAGGCTGGACGTGAGCAAACACTCAATCGAGTTTAGTTGACGCGCGGTTTTCGATTCCTAGCATCATGACGTATTATAGGACTAAGAAAATGATGACAGAACGCAGCTGTACTGAGGAGAAGCGAGTTTTGGAAAGTGGCGATTTTTTTCCCACGGAAATTCTCGCGACTAAGGTCAGTGATGAGCGGTTGAACTGTGATTGAAATATCGCGTGAAATGTTTGGAGAAATTGGTACAAGGGTGCTTCCTTGTGGGACTCCAACGCACCGCCGAATACAGGAAGCTATCGTATGTACTTGACGTTTGTTGGGGAAACATCTTCTGCGTCGGGTTTGCGTCGAAGCGTAATTGTCCCGGCGTTATATTTGGCAAAGGAGAAACATCAATTTAACCTAAGCCACGTGACAAGTTTGGTGAGCGCATGCACGGTTCAGTTGACATTGAAGTCCTTCCTATTGCAACAGTCTTTGTGTTTCGCAGAATCAGGTAAACTACCCACCGTCAGACCCATGATGCATGAACAACGTCGGTATTATGTTTCGACGCAAGCGCTGCTTCGTAATCAACTCCAAGTTTTGCACCATATATGGTTCAATGCAAACCGAGCCTGAACGTCTCGATTGTCCAACACAATGCAAAAGTCAACATGGTGCTGATGTATTTCGATACGTTGCTGAATTGAGTCAGACCAATNACCATATATGGTTCAATGCAAACCGAGCCTGAACGTCTCGATTGTCCAACACAATGCAAAAGTCAACATGGTGCTGATGTATTTCGATACGTTGCTGAATTGAGTCAGACCAATTTGCGGTAAAGTGACCAACAAAAATGTCCCATCGCAGCGGCTGGCTACTCGAAATCTGTCTGGAATTAATGCGACTGTTTGTGTAAAAGGTTGAGTCATTTTGTTCGTCAGAGTAACGTAAACTAGTGACCAAATGAAAGTTAGGGGCAAATTAAGGGCAGCACGTACGCGTAGGGCAGGGGTCGTCTGGAAGCTTAACATGCAGGCGCATTAAGGGCTTTTTGTAATTTCAAAAAGGCATGAAAAAAATTTGTTCCGACAAAATGACCTCAAGAAAACTAGAAGGGTGGCTTTTACCACATTTCCATTACAAATACACTATCACTTAATTTAAAAAGAATATATACTCACTACATTATTTCACATTGGGTCACATAGTTAGTTTATCTTTTACGTCATGATTGTTTCAGCACGATGCAAAAATGCAAAAACGAATAGTATGCATCAATCTATACACATGTCAAAATAGCAGATATTTTGAATAAGTTTCATACAATCTACAAACTTTATAAGCTTAGCAGGTCACTTTTGGGGAATTTCTACAAACTGTGTAAATTTCATCCAATTCGAACATTGTTTAATAAATTACCCATTTCAGGGGCTAACGGGGTAACTGTTGGAGTTATAGGGTCAAACAAAGAAATCGACGCCACAATAAACAATACTGTGTGCGAAAACGGTGCCCATGAAAGAAACTCATATCATAGAGTGCTTTTTTTCATTCAACAGTTACTTAAGTACCCCAATCCCCCCGTCCGACATAGTAAGTTAGATCAGATATGTCGAAATCCCCAAATACCCATATAAATCCCTATATTAACAACATTTTGACTACGTAAGGCTCCTTGTCATTATACCTATATTTGCTGGATTAAACTGGATTTGTTTGTGGCTATGCATGGACGCACTGGTGACAGAGTTTCATAACTTATATATTTTACATCAGCCAACCTCAGTGGTGAAAGCCCTCTTTCTTACAAACGACGACGGGTTGTTTGCTAATGTTTGGTGGCGTTACCAGGTGAAGAATCCAAAAAGATGACTAATGCTTTGAGGATACGACAGACACCACGAGATTGTGACATGAGTTGTGACGAAGGCCATTACAAAATCTTTCTGTTTACCAACGAGGGAGTGTTCGAGCCTGTCCTCCCTCTGAACCAACACATGAGCTTTGTCAGGATCTCCCTCTCAGAAAAAAAGCCATTACAACACTACGCTGTTAGAAATCATAACACACAGCAGCAAACTGAACTCATACAAAATATGTAATGTAAGGTTGCACAAAGTAATTACTTTTGTAAAGTGCCTGTCGTGACCAGTCCAACAAATCAAGACATCGCACGCACTTCAAGACAATCAAGACAAAAATATGCGTTCGACGAGCTTGCGGGATTAACTTTACTGGGCATTTTGTAAAAAAATGCCCCGATGAGAAAAACATCGGATGTCAGAACCGGCTGTTCGATCTGGAAATAAACGCAAAGGATATTGACGAAAAGTGAGACTATCAAACATTCTCGAGTATTTAACCCGACAAAACACCTTTCAGTCCAAATTCCACATGTTTAAAATATTCAGCATCAGGCGCTGAAAAATGCATGTGGGTGAGTACTCCCAGTGATCTCATACCAGAACCAAGTGAAGAGAGTTCAAATTTCCAAAAAACATGCCGGTATGACAGATAAACACCGCAACTAACTCCACAAATGACAGCTGGAATTTCACATCAATAATGCCTTGAAGATTTTTCGTGGTAGCTGGGAGACTTGGGTAAAGTGCCGCGCATTGGAAACAGACGCTTCGCCCGGTTT
>QXVZ01013494.1:0-45250 GCA_008931825.1 Phallusia fumigata | reverse complement strand
GGGCTTTTTGTAATTTCAAAAAGGCATGAAAAAAATTTGTTCCGACAAAATGACCTCAAGAAAACTAGAAGGGTGGCTTTTACCACATTTCCATTACAAATACACTATCACTTAATTTAAAAAGAATATATACTCACTACATTATTTCACATTGGATCACATAGTTAGTTTATGTTTTATGTCATGATTGTTTCAGCAGGCAGAAACGCATAGGTCCCCACACATGCAAAAACGAATAGTATGCATCAATCTATACACATGTCAAAATAGTAGCAGACATTTTAAATAAGCGTCATACAATCTACAAACTTTATAAGCTTAGCAGGTCACTTTTGGGGAATTTCCACAAACTGTGTAAATTTCATCCAATTCGAACACTGAATAAATTGCCCATTTCAGGGGCTAACGGGGTAACTGCTGGGGTTATAGGGTCAAACAAAGAAATCGACGCACCGCCATGGCATATTCTACAAACTGTGTAAACTTCAAAAAAATAGGACATCGTTTAATAATTTGTCCCATTTTAGGGGGCTAGCGGGGTAACCACCGGAGCTGTGGTGGATCATCATGACCATATCTTCCAGCTTTAAAAGTTTCATCCAAATCCAACAAACATGTCACCCCATGGACAAGCAGCAGGGGGGAGCACAAAAAGCAGAGTAAAAACAATAAGTGTTAAGTCCACAATAAACAATACTGTGTGCGAAAACGGTGCCCATAAAGAAACTCATATTTTTCATTCAACAGTTACTTAAGTACCCCAATCCCCCCGTCCGACGTAGTAAGTTAGATCAGATATGTCGAAATCCCCAAATACCCATATAAATCCCTATATTAACAACATTTTAACTACGTAAGGCTCCTTGTCATTATATCTATATTTGCTGGATTAAACTGGATTTGTTTGTGGCTATGCATGAACGCACTGGTGACAGAGTTTTATAACTTATATATTTTACATGAGCCAACCTCAGTGTTGAAAGCCCTCTTTCTTACAAACGACGACGGGTTGTTTGCTAATGTTTGGTGGCGTTACCAGGTGAAGAATCCAAAAAGATGACTAATGCTTTGAGGATACGACAGACACCACGAGATTGTGACATGAGTTGTGACGAAGGCCATTACAAAATCTTTCTGTTTACCAACGAGGGAGTGTTCGAGCCTGTCCTCCCTCTGAACCAACACATGAGCTTTGTCAGGATCTCCCTCTCAGAAAAAAAGCCATTACAACACTACGCTGTTAGAAATCATAACACACAGCAGCAAACTGAACTCATACAAAATATGTAATGTAAGGTTGCACAAAGTAATTACTTTTGTAAAGTGCCTGTCGTGACCAGTCCAACAAATCAAGACATCGCACGCACTTCAAGACAATCAAGACAAAAATATGCGTTCGACGAGCTTGCGGGATTAACTTTACTGGGCATTTTGTAAAAAAATGCCCCGATGAGAAAAACATCGGATGTCAGAACCGGCTGTTCGATCTGGAAATAAACGCAAAGGATATTGACGAAAAGTGAGACTATCAAACATTCTCGAGTATTTAACCCGACAAAACACCTTTCAGTCCAAATTCCACATGTTTAAAATATTCAGCATCAGGCGCTGAAAAATGCATGTGGGTGAGTACTCCCAGTGATCTCATACCAGAACCAAGTGAAGAGAGTTCAAATTTCCAAAAAACATGCCGGTATGACAGATAAACACCGCAACTAACTCCACAAATGACAGCTGGAATTTCACATCAATAATGCCTTGAAGATTTTTCGTGGTAGCTGGGAGACTTGGGTAAAGTGCCGCGCATTGGAAACAGACGCTTCGCCGAGTTTAAAGGCCATGTGATCTTTTCTAGTAAAATGACGTGATTTTTAAGTTTCTAGTCGTTGCAACAAAATCTTTTTAGTGCTTGTTTTCTCACTTTTGAAGTTTTGTTTGATTGCTACAGTCTCCTGTGCAATAGTAACGCAAACGATGAAGGTTGCAGTACCCTCGAAATGGCAAATTCGAGATGTGTTTCCCCTGAAAGGAAACCTTTTAGCGCATTACCACGGCGGCAAACGTATGACCTTTCACGGCGCGCAGGTTGTCTTCCGCTTTTACTTCTTAAAACCTGGGTTGTTTACAGGCACCACAAGTAGGTCGCACATCGAGACTTCCTTCCGACACAAGAAATCGGAACTTACGGGAGATCGCTCACAGACGATCAACAAACCTAATACGTGGGCGACGAATATAAATGCAGTCGTCCTTGCATGTTTTTTACGTTAAACAGACGTCTAGGTTTCTAACAAAACTCGACGTCTATCCCCACTTTATTTCCTTGTTTAGAAGCGGTTTCCCTTACGATGAAGTAATGGTATCCAGTCCATCAACTAGCGGGGACAAGTAGGCGGTGTGTGTATGTAGCAGAAACTTCCGCGGAAACATTTCTGCTTACCCGCATCCACGACGATTCCTTTCTCAACGTTTTGTCCGATGGTAATAGTAACAAATGGTGGTTTCAAACTACCTCCATCACCCACCAAAATAGCACTGAGGAGTGAAGGAGGCCTCGCACAGACATAAGAACAATGTTGATGGAAAATAAAAACACTTGTAATGTTATCATAAGGTTATTGATGAGGTTATGTCATTTCCACCGAACATTTCCAACAAAAACACATCTGAAATAGTCCAGTCAATATGAAACGCACACACTCGTTTCAAAAGCAACCGATAAAACAAAAGGTTGCGATTCTAAGATTGTTTGGTCAAATTTACTGTTTTACGTCATTACAAATGTGTAAAGCTGGTTTTTTGGGCAAGAATGCGTTAGTTGTAGTAACTAAGTGCTTTGCATAAATTATTAAGGTATAAAGAAATCATGAAAACAAAACACTGAGGTAAACAACAAAATCATGTTGCCGCATTTCAGTTGTGGGTGAGTTATCCACAAGCTGGATAAATGCAGTGTGCTCATGCGAAAATTGAACCAAATGTTTACTAAAAACAAATGCAGCAGCCCCAAAACGTAACGACGTGACGAGGTAGTGGGTTTACGAGTCACGAAGTTTCAGAGTGCGGCAAAGCGGGCAGGAGAGGAGTAGGACCTGTCGGGTTTATTTGCGCAATGCCGAACAATCTGAAGTGGAAAGATCTGAAAATGAATTTTAACCACACGAAAGGTTTTTTCGCAGAAGACGACGCTTCGGAAACCTTTGAAATAAATTCGAAACGAACGAAGCAAAGATGCCGCGAGTCATAAAGCACGGAAATCGCAAAAAAAGATGCCTTGCTTTCAAAAGTCAAGCTGGAGGCTTTGTGAGGTCCAACCTCCTGTATGAAATAAAAATATCCTATCGCTCTACATACTCCTTTAAATCATGTTTACAATTAAACAACAATGTTTAAACAACAACGTGCCCCACAATGTTTACCGAGGTAAGCCATCAACTTTTTATTCTTTAAAAAGCATATTATTTTTTCAGGTGTTCAGACACGCGTAGGATTCCTGGTCAGGTTTTCCTATCTGTCCATAGGTTCGAGCGCTTTGGTCGATCCCGCCGAGTTGAACGGTGGCAGGTTTCATACAGGGAGCAGCACCATGGTTTTAATTGGTACAGTTTTTGACTGGGTCACAATAAAAGCGTCATGTAAATTGTATTTACCGCTGCATCATGGGTACTTATTTGTAAGTGGGCCGCGACGCGCTTTCTAAGTAGATTTGCGTCACTTTTGTCAGATGCCGAGTACACAGCAGCAATTGCGGGTTTGTAAGTTTCGTGACAATTAACGACGCCTCGCGACGCTCCCACCAAAACCATTACCTCATCATTTATGTTTTGTTTCTTGAATACAAGGCCTCTGTAACGCGAAATACAGCCATTTACAGTGGGTTTAGCGTGCGCACTTAAACCTGTCAACATACAAGCTAAAGGGATCAAGCCGCGTCCGTCTATTAATAAATTTTAAACTTTAAACCGTGAAAGGTTTAGCACCGACAAGATAGAAGCCGCAATAACCCGGGTATGGTGCTCTAATGAAAACTTTCCTTCGGCAAAGCACTCGTAAGCAAAGGCGAGTGCTGTCAAGAGTCAACCAAACCCCCGTTTGAGCTGGGTAGGGCCACTAACACCGCACACCTCCAACGCACAAACACCGCTTTGTTCGAGGCTATGCAAGCACAGGCTTAATCTTTGCGCTACAGTGCAGTTTCCCTTTTCGTTGCTTCCAAATTCTGGACTCTTCTTTTGGAACACCGGACAGCGGCAATGCCATAACCCTAAGTCAAAAATGCTTTGCACAACAAATTAAAAGACCATTGCTGTCACACTGGCAGCAACATTCAGTTGATTGCGTTGATGTTCGACCCAGCAGGTGCGACAAAGAAATTAAAATTTGGGATGAACAGGTGGAATGCACCCTGTGCAGATCAGAGGCGCAGCCAGTGCGGGTTCAGGGTTCATTAAACCACTTCAAGTGCATGTAAGTCCCTTCTCCTCAGCGCTAAGTCTGCGTGTTTACGCCGTGTTACCGGTATTAGACGGCAGGTTTCCGCAACAAGCCGGTGCAATAACCATTCAGACGACCAACAACAAACATGATACGAGACCACACTTGCACTTGCAGTAAACAGCACGTACGTCCAAGACGACCGTTTTCTATTTTTAAATTTGAATTTTTATCACACAGAAACTAGCTTAAAACGTGGCGTGGGTTGAAGCATCCACCCAGCGATTGATGTTAACAAGATCACGTGATCTTAGTACAATTGCATAAGCGAGCTTGACGTGTGACTGTTGTGGCCGGCAAGCAATTTCGCCTCAACGACAAGCGCACTTGTGAAAGTGGAGTGAGGTGTGTCAGCGTGGACATGTGGGCGTACCAAGTGCTCGCCATCTTTACACTGGCCACTTGCTGTGATCAGCGGCCTAAAGACGAGATCTGGCTGTGCAAACACAGCGATGACACCGCCCAGAGACGAATCATCATGGTTGAGGGTCAAATTGATACAACGGTTTGTGTGACAGCCCCGCAACAACATGCTAAGTTTAATGCATGTAATGTGTGCTACAAATTTTTGCATAGACAAGTTACCTTTGGCGTTGTGTGCAGTTTTAACCGGGCGATATTAAGTGCAAGTACAAACAAAAAAAAGGATGTGTCTTGCACTAGTAAAGAAACGTCCTTTAAAAAATGGCATTCTTGGAGTAACCCAAAGACCGGGACAATTTTGAAACTAACGTGCAGAGCAAGCACAGCTGCTGTTTTGAAAGTATAATTCAACGGCCCAGGTTGAATTAAGGGGAGCCTCGTGACATTCCATTCAACAGGAGAATCGCTTGCGGCTAGTAGGGAGCAAGTTATCCCATTATTGCTCGGCTATAAGTGCCGCAGCCACAACCCACAAGACATGAACTTATGCTGATTAAATCAGCAAAAAAACAAGTCGCATACAACGGTGTCAGGCACATCCACTGGGCGGGGCAGCTGGCGGAAGCAAGGTTCGATTCAGTTCACCTCGCATCAAAGATGCTTCTCGCGATTATTAACATAAAAGGCGAGCAAATTTCATTTCTGTTTGAATAGTTATTAGCAGTGCTGACTTACTTATGTTATCTTGTAAAGGTCGGTGTGCAAAAGGGTATGTTTACTGTTGCGTCAGAATAAACTCCCAATGCCTGGCCTTAATCAACGACTTTACGCAACCGCATAGCCTTTGTGGCCGAGTGCCGGGTGGCAGCAGCGCTTTTGTGTAATCTGCCCACGATAAGGTATCACCGGAAAACATCAGAGATGTCCAGTCGCCGGCACTACTCATGTTTAATGCGTTATTTGATGGGTTCCCACTAAAACGTGGAATTTGCACAAGGCCGTCTCCGCCGAAACGCAACAACGGGCCGGGTACAAAGATCAACTGGCTGCGATTGTTATTTTATACAAGCTAATTAAATCTTTACCTAAATATGCAAAATAACAAACGCTTTCTGCAGAAAAGAATGAATTCTTTTTTCTACACCTTGTGAGACGTAAAATTGAAGTTTTTTTTGCAGCTTAGTGTTGTCGGCCAGGCGAAGGTAATTCAAAGTATTTCTGTGCGGATCTTTTACGAGCAATTCGTGCCGCTAAAGAATGTGCGAGCCGGCTTGTTTGCGAGCTGCAAAGTTCACGCAACGTGCTGAAGAATTCCAGCTATCCACAAAAATTGACCGGCGAGGTTGAAAGCAGGCATGCCCTAGCCGTTACACCGAGAAACCATTACTGTCATTTCCAAAAATGGACTGTCACAACGAAAATTGAGAACGCCATCTAAACATAGGACATGTGGGAATGTCACTGCTGTGTTATACTCAAGGACATCATTTGTTACAATTTAACAATTATCACACAATTATTCGTGAACGCGGTGACAATTAACCTAAATCGCACACGGTGTGGTTGTGATAACGATTTTCAGTCACCGCGGCTCGCACTTTCTCTCACGCCACTTGCGCGCAAGTTAGGTTCGCACGGTGTTGGCACCTTGCCTTTCATATCGAATACTGGAATCGACCTTCGAACTCGGTTATAAATGCGTGTGACTGGCGGTTGCAGAGGCGTTGCATTCAAGATGCCACCCACAAACAGAAAGCAGTTGACAATCGCGGTGGAGTGTCCGCTACCTCGGTGAGTGTCGCGTCAACAAAAGTGAAGGATATCAGGTAATGCTAATTGGCGATAATTACCCTCACCTACGTCAAATGTGCGTCACAGCAGGTCACAGAATATCTCGAGCGCCTTCTTTTCGCTCTCTTTCGCTCAGGTTTGTTTTATGCGACGAGCAAATCGCTTTGTTTGTCCGGAACAAAAGCACACTCTGTCCCGTTGATAGGTCAGTACCCGCGGTTCTCTATTTTTGCGACGGCCTAGGCGTGTCGGTTTTGAACCCATAATGGTTTTACCCTTTGACCCCCAAGCAAAAGAGGGCGTTAACACGAAAAACCATTGACCTTCATGCGTCCACTAAACAACAGTGAAATTTTGCTTTAGCTATTTTTGACACTCTGTAATCAATTGAGTTATTTTTGTGTGGAAGTATTTTTCCTGAAATCAGCGAACAGACAAAGGTGAGGTTATTTCGAGCTTCTCATACTCATATTCAATAAGGTAAAGCCATTTTATGGTTATATTCTACTGGCAATGTATAGCATTTGTCGAAATGTATTGTGCTAACCATACATCTTGAAAGAGTTTGCTATAGGGAGGTGCTAGGAAATGTCTCCAAATTTACTACCAAAGGTCGCGGAAATATTTTTGCCAAAAGACGGAGCGTGACTGTATATGAAAAAGTCCACGATCAAAACGTACGTAGGTCTAATTTTACAAGCCTTACTAAACTTAAAAAAACAACGCAACACCCCCAAACGTGCACAGATGATTTGGGCGAAACGACAACCGGGAAGTGAGGTAACTGGTTGTGACGTACACTGTCAACTGCGCGAGCCCCGGCACGATCATTTCGTCACGGTTTTGCATTCGACTACAAAACTGTTGAGACCTTGTGACGAATGCACCACACTAGCTAGTGTTTGATGCGGATGTTTTTCCGGCATTGAAACATTCCGGCAGCCAGCGGTCGCCCTAAGCAAATCCCACATTATCCTCACGCTGGCTGAGTGGTCACGAGCTATGAACGCACGGTGGTGTTGATCCGCGCCTGGGGAATGTGTAGAAACAAACGTTATTTTGACAAACAGGATGGAAGACTGACAAAACGATCAGTTGCACAAGCTACAAAAGGGCAAACAACACATAGTTTTGCGGTTTTTGGAGCTCATATTTCATTGCTTAAAAATTTCACACGTTTTTCTCCTGTGCAATCAAACTTTTGCATCTACAAACTTGCTTAATCCGGATTTTAAAAAACTAAATAACGGGTAAGAGGAAGAAAGGCATAAAGGAGGTAGCCACATACCAAGGCTACGACGTCAAAACATGCGTCAAACAACAACGCTCTGGCAGGTACAAATTCTTCTTCGGTTAATGACAGAAAAGGATCGGTTTTAGGGCAAACGTACCGTGAAATGCGATGCCAATGTGGTCACTACACACCCAACCATTGGTATGCACTGCAACCCTATCGAGTATTAATTACACAAAACTATTTTTATTTACAACCGGTTAAACCAGGCATGTAGGGGTTGCGTTGTTATGTTTTGAACAAATTACAATTACAAGCGGTGAGGCTGGGCCAGCATAACGCAGAAAATCTGCCTTGCAAAAGCTTTCATCTCAATTGCATTTTGAGACCTGTTTCCCACCTGAGTCGCAGATCAATCAATGCAAAGCGCTTTAGTTAAAGATATACGTTCTTCCTCGCGTTCGATCTTGCATACTGAAACTTTTTGGGACATGGCAGGAACAAATCGTTTTCCTGACAAAGATGTATCGTCCGGCGTCGATGACGAAAATCGTTTGCGGGCAAAACATGAGAAAAGGCTTAAAATCAAACAACATACTACAAGGCTCAGTAAAAGCGATTTTCCCTGTTGTCAACCTGAGATTGCCGCACACGTGTATCAGCGGCAATAAATCAGTAAAACCTGGACGGAAATCGTTACTTTGTTTGCTCACCATCTTACAGCGAGGAGCTCTTGACGTCACGACCACGTCACATTGAAGGAGATAGGCGCTAAGATCTCTATGTGAGGTTTGCTGCCGCTATTAAACAGAACGATCGGTGTTTTGCGTCATACAAGCGGTTTGAGCTTCCGCCGGGACTACGCGATGACGACATTACGTGCGTATATCGCTGTCCATTGTGTACAAAGATTCCGGATAAGTTACGGGCCGATTTTGACCGCAATTAACTAGCAGCGGGTGTAAGCACAAAAGACAATAACACAAGCCTCGAACATAATATTTGAGTAGGTCCTTTTCTCGCCTTAAGAAGTGCGTCAATGCTTTAAACTAAACAGAAAATTGTTTCCAATTACTATAACGCATAAAACTGAAGTTATTTGTTTAATGGCAAAAACACCAGGGACAATACCGCTATGGTAGGCTACCGAATGTGGAAAATAAGGCTCACATACTCTGGGGGGAAGGAATGTTTGCCGACTTTACAACACAGTCAACATATGGCGGCAAACTTAACGATTTCGCGAAAAAATGATCTCACTTATTGCTCACGCATATCACGATTCACGAATACCACTTGATTTTTGAAGTTGTCAACACTTTTTAAATTTATCCAGGAACAAAATTACAAATCAGAAATGATAATATATTATAGATTTCCTGATTTTCATTCCCGGTTTATTTGCAAGTTAAAACAAAATAAAATGAAATTTGTAAGTTAAACGAAATGCCATCGAAATTACGCTTTAAATGCAAATGTACCCACTTGTTTGCTCTTGTAAATCATAGTAGCAAATAAACGGTTTTGCTACTTTTTTCACCCGCTTAGGAAAAACATGTTATTGTATTGCGGACCAGGTACATGAGAAAGACACAATTCGTGAAACAAAATCTTTTCATGCGAAACTCTTTTGTTTCCACGGTCATAGGAGTCAGGCCTGCTCAAACGTTCACCGTACCGTTTCGGAAGAGCCAACAGAAAGATACAATAAACTAGTCAGCGACGAAAACAACAGAATTCAAAGGGCTTGGAATAAAATTCACATTAGAAAATTGTCTCGAAGCTTAGTGATGCGGAACAACGCCACACAATCGTTGTGACGTCAATCACGGCATTTAGTAAGGCTTTACCGCGGTGGAGAAATACTCTGCGACTGTTGCGAGTTTAATTTGCGCCAGTCATGTCATGGATTCTGACCGAATGATGTTTATGGTGTAAATTTAAAACAGCCGATTCCTCCTTTGTTTGTTTGTTCAGTGTGACGACGACACCCGAAAGCCGTGGGATTTCACAGGGCGTTACTGAAAAAAAACAATGCGTTTGTGTAGGACTAAATGTCAAAAACGTGGAGAAAAATCAATTAATTACGTGATTTTTGACCTAATAAATCCTACAACATTACCACAAAAGTTCACTTTTATCGCCACATTGACACAATATCCAATTATAATTAGTCCCGCCATTCTCCATCGATCGACACAATACGATTATTTTGATACGGTAAAATTGCGAAATCATGTCGCGACCGTGAGCAGCTCATCCAATTTCCTGAATCGATCGCAAACACTATCAACATCGATTAAAGGAAAACGCGTTAGCGTCGAAGGTGGCCTGAATTGACTTTTCCGGTGATATTGTTCACTCAATTATACGCACGTTTTCCTTTAAACAGTTCACACATGCGTCTGATAAAAGGTCACAAGGCTATGACCATAGAGACGCCCTTTGACCACGCGGCACCCGGTATAACGTTGTTTGCACAGTAGAAAGGACAGACACACCGTCTGATTTCAAGCTTCAAACGGCCACACCCACCTTGAATGCCATAAAATCGGCGTATAGCAGTTATAAAGTGGAGGCGACAGTCAAAATTGGGGACGACGTTTATTTTTACAAGGCCGCATTGCTTCGTGGATTCGTGGAAACGACAAATGTGGAGAGAACACTTTGATGTCATGAGATAATTTGTGTTGTTTCGGACACAATTTCGACCGCCAATGCTGCACAAGTGCAACACATTTGTCACTCGACATAATTCTGCAATTTCCATTGAGGTTCTTTAAAGACGTAATGGAAATAATAACCCAATATAGTCTCTTTCTGTTTGAACTTGTTGAGCTAAAGTTTGGGAAAATGTTGTTTAGTCTGAAGCCGCCGACTGATTGATGACGTTGTTTATCTCCAAAGTATTTGTTCAATTTTCTTGTCATAGCTTGAACAATTTCTTCAAAATTGCAGCTTTGTTCACCCGCTGTGACCAAGCAAAAATTCAGGATTACTCATTTGTTTTGCAGAAGACTGCTTTAGCGCAAATTGCATGATTGACATCGGTGTTTGGACGACCAGAAGGCTCACTTGGACATTTTTCACCACTTGATAACCACCAATGTGGTTTAAGCAACAATTCCTTATGGGGTAAACAGTCGAGATCAAAAACACAGCGCAGCAATCTGTCAGCGAAAATACCATAGCGCTAGGAATTATGCACACGGCCTAAAAGGCCAATACGTTGTAAAGAAACAAAATCTGGGAACATTCTTTCAGCGGTTCGCTGTGGGAAGGCGACGCAAAATGCATCATGTATGTTGAAACACATCACTACCAGCGTCATGGTCATGTACGTCACGAAAAATATTGTGTTCCCATTGTTGGGCGCAGCGTGGCGTCCGCACCGTGAAATTTCTCTAATGAACAGGCACAAATAAACCGCAATAGCGCAGCGTCGTACCGCTGGGGCCAGAGCAAACCGGCGCGATGCATCACCAATAAAGTCTAAAATTATTGACTTGTTTTGCCAACCCGCGCTTGAGCATGAGAAGCGCCGCCCCACGAGAACCGGCGTTGATTGACTGCAGAACCTGTGACGTCATTGAGTGGCGAAAACAGAGTCAACGTGACCCCTGCGCCTGTGTTACCACAAAATTTGACTTGTTGCACAACAACCTTCAGAAGCTCACGCCACGTCTTATGTCACACAAAAGGGTGGGCACGGGCCATGTGCGAAGTATACCAAGGCCCAAAATACCCTTCGCTATCACATTAGAATCGATTAGTGAGTGGTTTCGCACACAGCTAGCATCTGTACATGGCGGTTGGTTATTTGCTTTCGTCAGACCGTTATCAGTATTTCAATGGAGCCTCCCGGCGCATTTCCCTTCATTAAAGGTGGTAATTTCTGCATTAAGTGTTTGTTTTTGGACTATTTTTGCATTGGGTCTTGGGGACTGTTTGGCCTTTTACACGAATACGTAGCATAAAGAAAATTTTGATCCTTGTTGTGCAATCCATAATTTTTTAGCTGTTTGCCTTATTCGGTGGGATGATTTGCTTTGGTGTCTTGAGACGAAATACTGAAACCTGGTTCAAAGAAATCAGTCATCCCTACACCAGCACTTTCTCTATCTTGTCACAGACCTGTCAAACTAAGCACAGCGAACTCACATGCCCAAAACCACACTCGGACTGACAGGGGTTAGCATGGGGACGGAGGGAGGAGCACACATTCTTTCGGTCAAGCCCATACAAAAACGTTACTTGCCGGGTTGGGTTGCGCACTGCACAATATCAAACCTGTACTTTTGTCGTTCTAGCGCAGACGGCTGCATCAGATAGCGCGCAACTAAGGCAGTGTTAACGTAGCAGAACCGGCCACACCCAAGGAAAGGATGTTCGGCTTTGATTTGTTATCTACGACTGAAAGAGATCTGTCGGTTAGAACAAGTTGAAAGTAAGTTCGTTTTGGTTATCGCCGGCGTGGCTAATATCAAAGCAGATTTGTAAGGGATTTGCGACCGCAAAGAGGAAACGATACGACCAAAAGCTGGTATCAGCCAAGCGCGACCTTACACTGGCGCGCTACAAGAATTAGTGGCGTCAGAAACGCGGTAGCATCCGGGTGAAAGGCACCTCTTCAAAGCCGAGGCTCGCGAGCAGCCCGGGTAATGTATCACCTGGCGATTGCAAGTTGCAGATTGTGTTTCTGCCGGCTGTCACAACAGAACATATCAGTGGATCAAACGCGCGAGCGCTCATGCGGTAGAGCCACACACAGCGCCGTCATAAACCTGTCGATCTTCAAGGTGCAGCGGAGGTTTTCGAGAAAATCCGTACGTGCGAGGAACAGAATCTGCAAGCGCGGCGCGCTTTGGGTAATTTTGCGGGCCGCAAAGAATACAGTTTAATACATCATTCGCGCTTTGGCGAGCCGAGCATCGAAGTCTTGCGTCACGTACGCGCACAAACTGCAGTCTGGTGCATTTTATTTGCAACTTCACCACATGCATTCAATACCCCAGTACCCTGTTCGAATTTTCAGTTCACCGCATGGACCACCCAACCTGCCAGGAAGCTTATCAGAACTCTGCAGCACATTAGAAAAGCACAAAACACTGGTTGTCATGCAAAGTCGTGAACCCGCACCGGGATTAAGGACAACGAATCGTCCATCACCTGTTACCGGCGACTTACGTCACCATGAGTTCCGGGTTGTTACTCTTGCGCATTAAAACTACGTCACTTGTCGCGTCTAATGTTGATTGAAATCCATCAATAATATTAGACCGGATTGGAGGTCTGGGAGGAGGGTTTTAAGATCTCGGTAATCCTCACCCTGCCCCTCACCTTACCGCAATCCGTTACTTGGTCTTCGCGTAAAATGGCCTAATCGACCATTCGTCTCCATTAAAGGTGCCATTTCTCCACATACGGCTCACATCTTTTGCCAAATAAATGAGTAATGACTTTGCGCATCGCAAAGGCATGGGTTCGGTCAGCAATGACGCAAGTTTCTGTTCATTTGCTTAGGACTTGCACGCGGAGTGTCTTGCGTATTGCAAAAGAAAATACCTACAATACCGTGGATCTTTACACAGGCAAAGTGACGGCATATAAACGTGACTTTGCACCGAAAAGTCGGTGAGCAAACACAAGGGTTAATCTCTCAGGTCATTAAGCGTCGTTTTCGACACACGAGTGATTGCATTAAGGGCGCTCCGTGGCCAGCGTCGGCATTTACTCAACGTCATCGGCGTTTGATAGGCGGCGAAAACACCAAAACGCGAAGGTGTTTTTTGTTGTGAAAATCTCGTGGTGCGAGATAGTCATCTTGAAAACCGCGCACTGGCTGACGAGTAGGGACGGTAAGTCGGATCAAAATATTGTGTGCGTGCCTGTTCAACTGCAACGTGCAATAACCCACGCATAAAACTGTATGCAGCCAAAATAGTCAAATAGGTCAACTTTAGCGACGTTAAAGAGTTTCGACCTTGGCATATCCTTGAAAAGAGCGCAGGGGCTGAAGGGGGGGGGGGGGGGGGAAAAACGGAAAAATGAAACCCAGGGCCCCAGCAGTGAGTTTTTGGATGAAACTTCAACAAANNGATAAATGTAACCCATGGCCCCAGCAGTTAGATCTTGTAGCTAACTTCAGCAAACGCGTTGTCACTCAATATACGGATGTGATGCAATGGATTAAATAATGCACATGGTCTTAATAAAGTTATGTCAACCAAGTTTTTTTTTTGTTAAAAAAGGCTTACTTTCATTAATTATTACACATCTGACAAAAACTCAAAACAGAACAAATCTTCAAATAGAAAGTAAACTGATACCACGAGGGCGCAAAAATAAAGTCACATCTTCGTCATGAAGAGCAAAACACCACATGATGAAAATTTCCCATCTTTGCTTTGGTGGAGCAACAAACGAAAACAAACACACACGAATTTCGTGTGAGCTAATTTTTTAAATATACCGTTTGAATACCAGTGACTGAAACCTACGTTCATTTCGATCACACTCTGTCTGTTCAATTTCTCTTTCCTGCTCGAAACTTCTAGATTTGGAGAAATGAACACTGATGGTTTAATCTTAGGCAAATTCGGGCCGATTTAAAATGAATCATGCAGAAAATTTCAATGGTTAAGTTTAGCACACAACAAATCACAATAAACTTCACAATCGGATTATTCTTTTTACAAATTTCCACGTAAGCACCTTTTTGTCCTGGAGGGATTACACAAAGTTTATTATGTCACTTTATGTCACCAATCTGTTTGCAGCTAAATTCTGTTTTTAACTCCGTTTTTTCAACAGTGATACCGATTCCAGTGGAGATAGTTTGTCATTTACTGTAATTTCCAATTTGAGGTCAAGCTGTGTTTAGCAAACTAATTTATTCTATTTCCGCCTGTTTCAATTGAGCGAGAGTCGATACACACGATATGCAGGACCAGCACTTTTACTGCTGAAATGTCGTCAAGGAATGGGTCAAAAAGTTGCAAACGGCTCCAAAAATCGAAATAGTTTATCCAGATGAATCGAGTAACAGAGTAAAACGCAGCACGAATTATGACCTGTTACCACATGTTCTATTTACAAACCCTTGGGGACAAATTTACAAAAGCCTGAATATTGAACCGGGACAGATCAGGGCCAAAAATTTGCGTGTAATAATNGCCAGCGTCGGCATTTACTCAACGTCATCGGCTTTTGATAGGCGGCGAAAACATCAAAACGCGAAGGTGTTTTTTGTTGTGAAAATCTCGCGGTGCTAGATAGTCATCTTGAAAACAGCGCACTGGCTGACGAGTAGGGACGGTAAGTCGGATCAAAATATTGTGAGCGTTCCTGTTCAACTGCAAAAAAGGTCAACTTTAGCGACTTTAAAGAGCTTCGACCTTGGCATATCCTTGAAAAGAGCGCAGGGGCTAAAGGGGGGGGGGATGTAACCCATGGCCCCAGCAGTTAGATAAATGTAACCCATGGCCCCAGCAGTTAGATCTTGTAGCCAACTTCAGCAAACGCGTTGTCACTCAATATACGGATGTGATGCAATGGATTGAATAATGGACATGGTCTTAATAAAGTTATGTAAACCAAGTTTTTTTTGTTAAAAAAGGATTACTTTCATTCATTACTAAACATAACTCAAAACAGAACAAATCTTCAAATAGAAAGTAATCTGATACCACGAAGACGCAAAAATAAAGTCACATCTTCGTCATGAAGAGCAAAACACCACATGATGAAAATTTCCCATCTTTGCTTTGGTGGAGCAACAAACGAAAACAAACACACACGAATTTCGTGTGAGCTAATTCTTTAAATATACCGTTTGAATACCAGTGACTGAAACTACGTTCATTTCGATCACACTCTGTCTGTTCAATTTCTCTTTCCTGCTCGAAACTTCTAGATTTGGAGAAATGAACACTGATGGTTTAATCTTAGGCAAATTCGGGCCGATTTAAAATGAATCATGCAGAAAATTTCAATCGTTAAGTTTAGCATACAACAAATCACAATAAACTTCACAATCGGATTATTCTTTTTACAAATTTCCACGTAAGCACCTTTTTGTCCTGGAGGGATTACACAAAGTTTATTATGTCACTTTATGTCACCAATCTGTTTGCAGCTAAACTCTGTTTTTAACTCCGTTTTTTCAACAGTGATACCGATTCCAGTGGAGATAGTTTGTCATTTACTGTAATTTCCAATTTGAGGTCAAGCTGTGTTTAGCAAACTAATTTATTCTATTTCCGCCTGTTTCAATTGGGCGAGAGTCGATACACACGATATGCAGGACCAGCACTTTTACTGCTGAAATGTCGTCAAGGAATGGGTCAAAAAGTTGCAAACGGCTCCAAAAATCGAAATAGTTTAACCAGATGAATCGAGTAACAGAGTAAAACGCAGCACAAATTATGACCTGTTACCACATGTTCTATTTACAAACCCTCGGGGACAAATTTACAAAAGCCTGAATATTGAACCAGGACAGATCAGGGCCAAAAATTTGCGTGTAATAATAAAAGCACTGAACGACTTCGGAAATATTTGGTTATGATTTGCATACTGATTGATTCCTTGACAATTCTCACACTTTAAAGACGCCGGTTATCGCAACTGTGTCTTAAACGGACTATCAAATCTAAACTTTAACAACATAGTGGTATAAACACGAAGATCACAATTTTTTAATAATGTTTTAATAGTTGCTTTGGAAGGTGGAGTAACATACAAAATAAAAAAGGCTGTTGCTGCCGCAAATAGTAGAACCCCGAAATAGCTATTGTGGCAAATGCATCTGTGTGTACAAAAGTTTCGACGTCCTGTTAAAGTCGTCTCATCAGAACCCGGTTGTCCCAGCCAAAATTCAAAACAGAAAACATTGGAGATCAAAATAGGAGATCAAAATAATAACTTTTGACGCAAAAGTAGCAAACTTAATGACTACTTCCGACTCTACAAAACGTATAGGAAGTCAACAAGTGCAAAGTTAGGTACGCGTCGGTGATTAAAGTTAACCGCTGTTTCGGCGATTTTTTTGATAAACTTAACGATCTTCAACAACAGGAAACGAACGAGGTAAAAGTCACAAAGGCCGTTAATGTGTTTTTTCCTGGCCGGGACGTCGGTCGCGGCACCAAAACTTTGGGCTGTCGCTTGTCGGAATGGTAATCCGTAACGCACGAGCTTGAGCAAAGATGGCAAGATAGCAGCGCTATTTTCCGCTCGCCGACACCAACCTCACAACACGAGTTCCACAAGAAACAATTTACTCCCAAGAATAGTTGCGGGATGCAGTTCTAGTGTGCACCAAAACAGAGTAACACTGTTTATCAATTAGGGCCCTGGAACGACTCTAAAGTCCCAGTGACAATGTACTTTCTCCTTCTCATGCGATACACGGGGCACAAACTGTGTTTGCTGTGTAACGCCCGCTGGTCTACTAATGCTTTTTGGGAGAGCAACCCATCCACAACAATCGGTGGAGAAATGCTAGCACGCAAAATACTTTGCCCATTTGCAATTCCTAAAATGTAACATTCTGAGAAACTATTGTTTAGCAACAAAGTCGAGAGGAATGGCGGTAGAGCATGCAAAGGGCCACTCTGGGTATGGGAACTCTTCCTGGTTGTACCATTCTGCACACATAATTGGATTCGCAGAGGTCATTTGTTTCACTTTGTCAACGCTCAGTCGCTAGTATTGTTTATGGAGATACGCGTTGCAAGCGATGTTATTCCATTATTCCAAAGACCCTGTCAACACCTAACGGTTTACGTTGGCCTAGTATCCTTCACTACGCGTAGCCCTGAACGTGATTCTTGTCTTATGACCTCATACCCTGCGCAAACAACTAGTTTGTACTTACAACCGGTAAACCACTGCACGTCACCAATTCCAATAAACCCCACTGCGAAATTGCCGCCATTGCGTGCAATAAACACTACGGTAAAGTTCACCTGGCACTGTTTGGAGGCAGCGGCACTTGCGGGAAGGCTCTATCCACGTATTTCGTTCCCAAACATTCGAGTGTGCAAGGAGTTTGTTGCAACCAGTGATCTTAAAACAGGAAAAAAACATGTTTTGTGCTTAAATGTTGATTTTTTCATTTACTTTAGCATATCTATGAACACATATCTAGTTTACTGAAATTTGGCGTTAAATGCGTGCACAGCACACAAACCAACAGCATACACCCAGAGTATTGGGACAACTAAATTTTTATTTGAATAAATAGCTATTTTGGATAAAAAAAAGCGGCCAAGGCGCAGAAGACAATCAGCAAAACTTCAAGGGGCGATCTTAGTCCATTCGAAGGTTATAATGTGGCATGCCAAACCATAAGTGATGTATCACAAGAAAGGAAAATGACCAACATGTTTTGATATCGTACAAGATAAGGTCACTCACATCGCACAAGTTCAGGTAGAACTAACGATATCTCTGCGTCATGTTGTTCAAACAATTCGCGGAATTGAGTTACGACGTGTGTAGGCAGTAAATTTGCTTCTTCTGTAATGAAAGGAAACGGACAAAGCCACAACACCCTGGGGGGTCAATTGCGAAATTTAATACCATTAAACATTAACGCCCTTTACACACAGGAAACTCGCAGCTAAGATGCGATTGAAATCCAACAAATGCGTATTGTGTCAAGGGATTATCATCTAATACTTAATTGCGACCAACAAGCCAACTGTCAAAAGGGAGGGACGTCTATATCATTGGTTGGGATTAAACGCCTTTGATCAGCTAATTGCGACGGGTCATGCGTGCTTTGGTGATGCACACGAGACGAATGTGGTTGAATACATCAGTGTTGTTCAAGTTAAATCCATATTTTCCGGAGTGCTTGGGCAAGACCTCAGCGTCACGACGTTATATCGAGTCATGTGGTTTACTTAGCATGTGCAAAATAAGGAGATATTGAAAAAGGTATCTAAACGGGTATTATTGAAATTAGGAACTTTTGTGCAAGCAAACCATCAACCAAAAGTTAATGTGCTACAACACAGCAATTTTAAGACGGTTATTCATGATTTTAGGTTCAAGTTTAAGCAAACCATGATATTTTATCACCTGTTTAGTGTCAAACACTTATATATGAACGGGTATTACCTTTAATCATTGATGTCAAGTAAACATATGAGAACATTAATGTGAAATCACAATCTCGCATCTTTTTTTCACTGAGCGTTCTCGCAGAAAGTTGTAGCGTCGCAGCAACACAGCTAGTCAAGGGGCTCCTTTTTCGCGTCGCCCAACGGGAAAGAAAAAAAGAAGTGCGGTTGCTTCAACGAACGTTATACAAATAGGCAGTCTCCAGACGAAGAGTACCAGATTGACGGTGAACCTCAGTGACAGTCACTGGTGGTCCCTTGGATTTAGAACGGAGTTGCTGATGTCGAACTCAGCAGTTGTTGTAGTCCAGCAGTATGCGGTGCCACACTTTTAACCGTCAAGCTGAACTGAAATTGGAAGTATGGTTTGGAAAAGTTACTGCGAAAAATGTGGGTGTTAGGCTTATGTGTTTCTGTGGTTTTGTTTGAGTAAAAGGCGTTCACGCGACCTCCCTTTTCTAAATATCAGCTGGATTTCAAAGTTTGTTACGCGCTATTATTCGAAGCCGGAACGCGGCGTTTTGAGCCTCGAGCGATAAAAGATGCAGCGCAGATTGGCGACGCGATCAAGGCTTTTAGATGTGAAGAGCCGTAAGAAATGGTGTGAAATTTGTCTGTTGACAAAAACCGAGGGTTCAAAAAACAGTGAGAAATAGAAGTCGCTTCCGTGTCGGCGTAAAGGCAATGTGCCGACATTGCCCGTCTTGCCGCGAGCGGTCGTCCAGGGTTTGCTAGAAGCCGACAGAAGTGTTTGCATAAGCACTGGGGTCTTCTGTACATCGTGCCGGCACGCTAAAAGCTATGAAGATCGGTGAGTTGTGACGGTAAAAATGATTGGCGCGCGCCCTAATGTTGATGTCGCTATGAGTGCCCAGTCACCGCGTTTATGATTGCTGCGGTGGAGATTGTTTGCGGCAGTCAAAACTTGCGCGATGAAACTGCATTTTGGGTGAAAGTCGTGGTGCTTTGATGCCAGCGCAGTTGTCGTTTCAGTGCAGCGCGTTCAGGCCACCATGCTATGTTTACTTACGCCGGCCGCGGCGAAAGTAAGCAAAAACAATCGAGAACAGCCACGCGTAAAAGTCGCGGCGGAAATCAGAGAAAAAATACAGGTCGCCGCCAAAAACCTCAGAAGCGCATTACGTAAGGTCTAAGTATAGCGGCGCTCGGCCGAGCACAAAAAGTCGCGGGTCACGGCCAGCCTGTTTTATCTGCCACAAATGGGTCGCGGCAACAACGCAAGCAGAACACTGCGGTTAGCTCCAATCCGCTTCGCTGCTTATTACACAACTTTCTTATCAAAAGCGAGCGCGTTTATTTGAGCCTTAACGCGTGCCGTGCGACGTGTATGAGGTAATGTTTACGGTTTAATAAACGCACGGCCAAGTGCGCGCGCACACGCAAAGATTCACTTTGCCATCTCAGAAGCACCAGCGCCTATGCATCACAGGTATGTCGAAGAGCGTTTGTTTAAAAGTCACCGCTTTAGGTGGGAGGGCGCTATCAGAAGTCGCATCTCGGTTTAGCGTCCGGCGCCTCAACGCCAAGGGCGTCGCAGAGATCGCTGCGCGTTTTGTCGCTGGATCTCGCATGTTTGTGTACCAAACATCGGCTCACGCAAGCCAGTTCGTTCTGCGACCGGATTTACTGATCGCGGCGCCGCTTCCGCGAGATACAAATAATCGCGCACATAAGCTGCCCGCGAGATAGATAAGCGTTGCAAATCTAGGAGATGTTTTCGTTGCAAAGCTCCTCGCTGCAAAGGCAGCCTTCTGACTCATTGGGCTCATAAATTAATTTATCCTCGCGTGTTTGCTTGTGTTTGGATAAACAGCCCTCGCCAGCGCAGGCGATGGTGGCCGCCCGGAAACGAAAACAATAAGTCATTGTCCAGGGTAATGATTTTACTTCGTGCTGTGGGCGACATTGTCCCGATGGTGCTGTTCTCAGATGCCGACGGTATCGCTTTTGTCTCCCGAAATTAATTGGACACGGCAACTTTGCGATATTCTCGCATTGAGTCATCCGCCCCGATGCCTTTGTCGAAGGCAGCGGATTGCGTTACGGAAGCAACACGCCATCAAGCCAACATCTCGCCCCTGCATTGTCCTGCGCCGTAATGGCTCGTTGCGAAGACATAGCTCGAATTCGCAGGTGTCAAAATTAATTACATGAAACGGCGCAGCGATAATGTACTCGAGTCGAATTTCAAATTGTACACGGTGAGAGTTTCGTGTGGGCGTGACGTCACAGGCTCCAGTGGCCTGCCGAGGGCAAGTGAGGGGTGTTGGGTTTTGCCGTCAGCGACATGTTCGTCGTATTGACGGTAGTTTGCAAGGGCGCGCACTTTACGTCAGGTTTGTGTGTGTTTTGGTCCTCTCCCATGCCACCCTGTGCGCCGGGCGAGAGTCAAAACACGAAAGTGCTCCCGTCGCCACAGGAACGCTATGGACCAGCGGTCTGTGACTGCAACAAACAAACACTTTGGGGCTAGAAATGCTCTACGAGGCGATGATTCCGTGGAAATGATTGGCCAGGTGAAATTTGGCGTAAATTGCCAGCTGCGCATAAGTGCCTACCTTTATCATCCAGGCGGTGTACACAGAACAAAAGTAAAAGTTTGCTGAGCGCGGTGTCGACGCTTTGAAATCGATAGTAAACTTTCGTCTGGCCGCGACACAATACCCGGTCGTATCGCGTCTCACCATTAATCAATTGGACCGCGGCGATGTACATGTATTAGGTGGCACAGTGCTGAAAGAAGCTTGTTTTGTAATCGCGCCCTGTACAAGTCGCTGTTTCAGTAATCTGTTTGCGCCAAACAGGGCGGGTGGGCAAAGCGGAAACCACGATCACTTAACCGAAGCTGTGATAGTCACGAATTAGCCGAAAGGTTTAATAATGGTCCCAGCGAAAATAATTACAAATTAACTTCTCTGAAAGTTGCCAAGTATGAATCAGCGGGAAAGTTGTCCTGAAGGTTCAGTCGGGGATGGTGAACATCAAGCTAAGGCGACGTGCAGTCTCCGAGGGGCCATTGTGTTCAAAATAGCGGGTATAAAGTCGCCACGAGAGCCGGCGTCGGGCTATTAACCAAACAAGTTTACCAGGCGAAATCGGACGCGCAACGAGAAGTCCACACACAGCCGATTAGGTTTGTTGCCCTTACGCATTGTTAATTTCAGCGATTAAGTTTCCTTTCCTTTCCGAAACAACAACCCATACGAGGACGCCTGGCGGGCGACGGGGACAATTATAGCTTGCCTCCGTCCGGTCCTTAAAACACCCTCCTTTATTTACGAGCGGCAGAATCCACTGGCGCTGTCGTCGCTGGCCCCAAGTGGCGTAGTGTAAACTTTACTTTGACGCTTTGAAGCGATGAATGGACTTGGCCTTTGAGTCTAACCGTACAGTATTTTGATTGGATTAAGACGCTTTTCATGTGGACGCCTTGATTAAATCGTGCTCTCACGCGCCAGCGAGTTTATCTTGTGGATGGAAATAGATCGTATATTTTCTCAGCAAGGGACGCAACAAAGGTATAAAAAGGGAAATACGTCACTATCCAAAAAGTCAAAGACTAGGTGCGTGCCGAATTTGTGTAATTGTCAAGCATTTAACCGTGTAAATATATGATTCACAGGCTCAACAAACGACAACATAGCCTTCATAGCAACTACTTTTAGTGAAATTGCATCACTGTTGAATGAGATAGGACAAAAATTTATGACCTGTAAAGAACTCTCACCAAGGTTGATGTGCGAACACTAAAGTCAACTTTCTTTCAACTACTTATTTATTTCTACAAAATTATTTTCACCATGTGCACTTTACTCTCAATCTGTACGACCTGTATTATCCTCCTATGTGCGGCCACGACGCTAGCCGTCAAACCACTTCGCGTTGACGTCAAAGCTAGTCGGGAAAAGCGCAATGCCGTTGATGTGGAGATCGTCACCCCAGTGCGCATGCGCGAGGACCTCTCCCAAGCTGCGACGACGCATTTTCGCGCGCGGAGGTCTGTTGTGTCCGAAGAAGATTCATCAAAAGAGTTCAGCAACCCAACGTACAAGATACATGCGTTCGGGGAAGATCTGCTGGTACGTCTTGTCCCCGATGACATTCTTGTTGCCCCAACCTTTACAACAACATACACGTGGAAGAACGCGTCGTCCCCGAGGACCTTGGACCAACCCTCCCAACCCCAACTGCGAAAATGCTTCTACAAAGGCACGGTGATCGGAAAGCCTGGTTCCCAAGCTGTTATGAGCATTTGCGATTCTCTTACCGGGTCGATAACCACCGGCGATTACCAGTACACGATTAGGCCTGTGCATACGACGAGTGCTGAAGAAACAAAGCCACATACCATCGAGAGACGGAGCCTAACTACCAATCAACACCGCCACGGAGCTCAGTGTGGTGTCAAGGACCCAAGGCATGTACGCCGGTACCAGGAAACATTCCTTCACAGCCCAATGGAAGAAGTAGTAGATAAGGTAGCTTAACCACAATATTGTACCATGATATATGTTAGTTACCACAATTAAACAAAGCTTAACAAACGTATAAACATTACAGGTCGTGAATCAGGTAAAACGATCAGTCGCAAAATCGCCAGAACAGAACGTCATTGACTTCGAAAACTCGATGGGGGAGGAAAAGTCACGACGCAAGCGCGATGTCTTCGAATCCCGTCAGCACTACATCGAAACCCTGGTGGTGGCCGATGCAACTATGGCGCGAGAGCATGGAGACGACTTGGAACACTACATCCTCAGCATAATGATGGTAGCAAACCGAGTTTTCTCTCACCCCAGCCTGGGCAGTGCTATTGCCCTTAGCGTTGTGAGGGTAAGTTTGGAAATCGCGTACATCGCACTATAATGACATATATGTAAACGTCGTGTTATTATGGACAGATCATGGTCATTGAAGATGAACGTGAAGGACCAGACGTCAGCACTAACGCTGCTGCCACCCTTCGTCAATTCTGCACTTGGCAGAAGCGACACAATACGCCCGATGACAGCCACCCTGATCACGCAGACTTGTCCATCTTGCTGACGCGCAAAAACCTGTGTGGAGACTCGTGCGATACGCTAGGTGAGCATACAAGTCAACGTTATGTCGAGTTGTAAGGCTGGTATCGCGTCTGCCTGAACTTCGTTATTTACTTAAAACACTCCGGTCTCGGTGCCTTTGCGACCTGTTGAAAGTGGAACACTGCCCATGTAAGCCTTCTGCACGCTTGGCCAATCAACTCTTCAGCCTTGTGCAAACGAGCGCGCGCCGCACACGCCTCACGTATCGGTTTACCTAACTATAACGCTTTAGTGCTGCTTTTACGGTAAACGATCAAAGGCTTTTAGATACTCTATACCCACGGCCTTCAGAAAACAATAGTGAATCACTGAGCTACAGCGATTATGCGCCGCATTTCTCCCGTAAACTAACAAGCAACCTAATTCGTGTTTTCTTTGCCCGAAAGTTCCAGTCGTGCCCCGACGCAGGTTTTACTGACGGGGGCAAGGTACTTTGACGTCACTGGGGCTGTTATGACTTGATAAACGCCTGACAGGCGACCGCCAAGAGAGAATTCCACTCTTGGTGGGGCAGTTTAAGTTCCACGAAAGTATTTGGGCCACTGTAAGCAGCGCATGTAACGCTTAGTTAGCCTGCAACTACCCGACGTTCAAACGAAATTGTTGTGACCTAACTTATTCCTTTATGTTCCATCCGGGCTTGTTGAGCACGGCGTACCGCGGTTCGTTTAATCTTCGCAAACAATAGGGTCCATTCTTTGGCCCCCGGGTCCGCGACCTGTCTTTGCTTTGCTCAGTTGCACTCTTGCGCGGCGCGTTGATGCACCCCCGGGACCGGGCGGTTAGTGTTGCATCTAAATAAGTCTCGCTAAACGATGAATCACGCGCTCCGTTCCTTCCGAGGTTTCTACATGCACCGTGAGCACAGAACTCTCAGGAAAATGTCAGCGCCCCGGCTAAGTCAATCAAACTTACCCTCTTCTCGCGGTTTCAAACATGCCTGATTGCCACAAAGTCGAAAGCAAAACGGGACACCAACACTTGAAAGGCAGTGAGCGTCAATTTGCAACCGGCTTGCCCCTTTGAAGGTCACGAAAGGCAACGTTGAGACACTGCCGGGTGTATCCTTTGAACACACTCCTCTGCCGTGGCCTTCAATAGCGCGAGATTTTCTAACCGTGGTAAATGGCGCCTTCGCGTTGATAACTCGATATTAGTGCGCGGTGATATGCGACAGCTTTCGTGGTTTATTCAGCGCGACCTTCAAATAAGCACCTTGGCGTCACAACGCTTTGCCTTCATGTGTTTGTCTTTATCCCAGGTCTTTTTACGTAAGGTTGCGTTTATATAGTCTCAACTAGGGCATGTCTGCCTTCGCGTTTACATTTACGTCACAACGCACCGTTGCCAATGCGCTTATTTTGTGCCGTCCGCTCTTGATGTACCATCAGCATCAACCAGAAATACTCTACCTATGTAGTGTTTACGCAGTGACCAGGTGGTCGCGTAGGGAGTCCGGCGATTGTTGCAGCTGTCAGGATTAAGCGCGGGCAAACGCAACTCAATTGGCCGAGGTACAATTTCCGACCTGCGACCGATTAAAGTCACTAACGTCCTTGATAATTGTCCTTACGCTTCGATGCCGGTTAATCGCACTCGTAGTTGATGCGCAACGGTGAGGAAAATCCGCAACTGTACAGGAAGGGCCATCAAAGATGCGCCTCCTCCTTGACGCTGGCCTCTTTCCTGAGATCAAGCGTAAGCGGACGCGCCGGGCCAAAACACACCACAGATTATCAAGAGCGTGCCACTATAAGCAGCAACCCAGCGTAACGTCTTTGATGTAGGTCAATAGAGCTAGTTAGTGATGGGGAAGGTGGGGCGAGTGTCCTTCACTTGTCAGTGACGCGATTGCGCAGTCGGAAGTTTACGCTCGTGTCGAATGCGGTCGATGACATCACAGGGCTTAGTGTGTTTAAAGTCGCTTTAAGATTCGGGCCCTGGTTCAAAAGCTAATTAGCGTCGAAGCGACATCGGACCTTCAAATCGACGGTACTTGCAACGCCCAAAATAGCTCGCCGGGGTCTTATCGCGCACACTTATCGCAAACCGAGCCATGCGCTTAGAGCGCTGGCAAATAAATAGGCCCATCGTCGAGACTCAAATGATGATTTCAGTCCTATTTTTATCGACATGATGTTGGCAAAGGTCATTGACAGGAAACGTTTGCGATGTAGCATATGTTGCGCAGTGCCAATTAACACCAGCGCGTTGCACTTAGTTAAATGGATGGTTAAGTTCAAGAGTCACAATTATAACTGCCAAGGCAAAGCAAGGCAACAGTTAAGGTTTTCATTGTTTGTTTGATGTAAAACTTGAATTGCACTACAGCGGTTAACGTCAAACCGATCGTTAACGCAAGAGCTCGATCAATGATGTTAACCTACTAAAATAGAGTCTGAAGTCAGCTGGGGTCGTTGACCTCGCAAAAACAAGTCTCAATTTCCACTTCTAGATGAATCATGCGATGCAGCGTTTAAGGCAAAACACTGCAGTAACTGGCCGTGGCGCTACGTCATAATAAAGTGTTTACCCGAACCGGGGCGATGGGAAATAAAATGGTACCGCGGGTTTAGTTGCATGTTACAAAACGGCAATTCGGCTGAGTGGGTTCGGAAGTAGGTTGGCCTGTGTAGTGTGGCGCCCCCATCGCAAGCATTACCGGCCAAGGAAACGTCACACGCTTCGCGACGTGAATCGAAGCGATCATTTCTATGTCCGGCGACGAAAAATGACCCAAGGGGCGGTTTTTAGCCCCATGACATCATCGTTGTTGCGGTTACGACTTTATAGCGATGAATCAGTTTTTGAACCCTAGTAGAAAACAGAATTTTTTTTGCGCTACGCGCCCATGCGTGTTCGGATAGGATTAAGTGCACAGCAAGCAAGCCTTAAAAGCTCGGCTAGCTACAAACATTAGGTGCGGTGTGCCCGAAGGCGCTTATCCTAAAGTCGAAGAAATGCGCAACCGACCGCAAAAAGTGATAACTTACATTCCCGCAGAAGCGTCTTTAGGTTAACACAAAATTACCAAAAAACTGAAATGAGGAAATAAATAGCACTTGCTTTGATGAAGCTGACAACAAACATAGCTGACAATTTTGAACTCTGAACGGATTACACGCGAAGTAATCGAACCTTTTTTAGCTCACCGCAAAAACCCTAGTTGACGAATCAGAGTGGAACCGAAATGCTATTTTTACTCGCTTGAGGTGATCAAATTTAAACTCCACAGAAACATCATAAGTAGGGCCTGAAAGCCAGCCACTGAAAACTTGAACAAAATTATACGGTTAGGCCTTGAGAGTTGGGGTCAAAACCGCGGCCCAAACGGCTGCTACCAGTGTTTCTCTTTTAAACTGGCAAGCCGGGCGAGGAACAATCGGCTCTTTGTGCGGCCAAGCTGTTCAATAATGCGCGCAATGCGATAATGCTGCGGCAAAAACAGTGTGCGCCGCTAAACCCTTAGTAGTTAAACAGTGCGAAAGCAATTGTATCCTGGAACTTTTTGAAGGTTGTAATGCTCACATCTTTAACTGTTATCCGCTGTTTGCATTTCAGGTATGGCGGAGGTCGGCACTATGTGTTCGGGGCTTCACAGCTGCGCTATAGTCGAAGATGATGGCTTGTCGGCAGCTTACACTGTTGCACATGAGGTAGTGTTTTACTTTAAATGAGCGTCTGATGGTTTCGGCGGGAAATTTAACCCTAATACTTTTCAAGGTCGGACACGTGTTGAACATGATGCACGACGATAACGGCTTGTGTCAAGCGAACTTCGTTATTGACCCCAAAACACACGTGATGAGCGCAACTATGGACCGCGTGGATCGCGATCAGCCATGGAGCTTGTGCTCTCGTCAAGCAGTCCTGGATTACCTGCAGGAAGGCCGAGGCGATTGCTTGTTGGATCGACCATCCCAACCTAAGGTACATATACAGGGTCGTCGATGATGACGATTAGGGTTTGCAATGAGCCGTGCAAGATCACAATGACTGAACTGGATAGGGCGTCGCGCCACACCGCAGCTTTCTGAGAAGAGAGCTAGCTCAATAGTGATTGACGTCACATCGTGTTGCAGATTCGCTTATCGAGGCCAAACCAGCGAGTTGCCACAACAGTTTGGGAAGTGTGAAAAACAAACCTCCCTAAAGCGTGATTGATGGCCACTGGGTTCGCTTACACATAATACATCATTGTGATTTTGACTGAGATTATCTCTGACATGGCCGATGCGCAAGATGCGATTGGCCAATCAGGAAAGTTTCCGGGTCGAGTAGAAGATCACGGGGACAATAGGAGCTTTTGTCTAACGGGGGCCGCCTTGCGATAACCTTTCTGTGTATTACAGCCAAGGCTAATTGCGAGGCACATCCGCACAACGCAAGACTTGTTCTGTGCGGTTTAAATCGGAGGAAGTCGTCGCCGATTTCGTTGAGCGTAGTTATCGCATCACTTTTAATTCCCATGCACGGAGCGCGATCGGCAACCGAACCGGCAATTGTTTTGTCACAACGAGACACACTGTCTGCCTCGGTTACCCGCGTTTGCCTTTAACAGGCCTGGAATTGCAATCATCCACTGCACCGACGCGAGTACAATAGATAAGGCTCCTACTAACGGCGTTAAGTTCTCACGAGCAAGCTAAGACATTTTTTGACGGCACACCAAGAAGTAGGACAAAGTTAGCGACTCAAAAATGGCACAAGAGGCTTTTTACTACATGTTTGACCAATCTCAAGCAACGAGTAGCAATTTCAAAAGCGGGTTAATGATCGACTTTAAACTAAGACGCTCCCACTCTCGCGTTGTGACGTCATATACGCGTGCGAACGAACTACGTTACATAGGCGCTTCGGCACAAATGTGAGGTTTCTGCACTTTGTCGTAAGGTTAACGAGCCGCTTCTTGTTTGCCCGTAGGTCTACCCACGCGAGTTGCCTGGACAGATGTACGATGTCAACGCACAATGCGAAATGGCGTTTGGCGATGGAGCGGTGGCGTGCCCGTACATGAACGAATGCGGGCGCCTATGGTGTCAACTGCCCAGCGGAACGTAAGTATATAGATGTTGCCTTCTCGAATAGCTGACGCGAACGTGACATTGGCCTAACCCGGTATATGATGTTCATCACAGGAGAACAAACAAATGCCACACAAGGAATTATCCCCGTGCTGATGGGACACCGTGCTCGCCCGGGCGCCACTGCTTGCAAGGACAGTGCTTGCCCAAATCTGCACCAATGCACCCCATTGATGGTCAATGGGGATCATGGAGCTCATACGGATCCTGCTCAAGGTAAGAAATCGTTTCTTTAGCAACTGTAATCCGGTCAAGATCACAGGTTTTAAATGTGACTTGTTATATAGGACGTGTGGAGGTGGCATTCAGATGTCAAGCAGGCAATGCAACAATCCTAGCCCGCAGCACGGAGGCCAATACTGCATGGGCGACCGACTTCGTTTCAACAGTTGCAACAACCGCAAGTGCCCGAGGGTGAATGGCAAAGAACCAGGCGATTTCCGCAGTCAACAATGCGCTTCGTACAACGGACAACATATTCCATTGCTCGGGCCCCGCAACAACTACTCATGGATACCGAAATACGTAGATGTTCACCAGCGCGATCGCTGCAAGCTTATCTGCCAGTCAGTACAAACTGGAGCTTACATTACCTTGGCAGACCGCGTGGTCGACGGCACGAGGTAAGAGCGCTGTGCAAGTTTATTTTGCGCACTGTAGAAAGGTGTAGTGTGTTTGCATAGCCGTAACTTTGTGCGTCTCTGTTCACAGATGCGGCCCCGATACGGCGGACGTGTGCGTTCACGGCCAGTGCATGCCTGCAGGCTGCGACGGTGTGCTCAACTCCAAAGCCAAGTTCAACAAGTGCGGTGTGTGCAACGGCGACAAGTCGACCTGCAAACGCGTTCGAGGTAAGTGTCTTCTAACTCAATTCATTAAATTGATATTACTGTTGATTGAAACGACTTCTCCCACGACGATTTCTTGCGTTGAGGGTCTAGGTGTCTTGTTGCCGCGTGTGTGGTTTAAGTGGGGCCGCGGGGCGCTCGCGTCGATCTGACCGAATAAGGGGACGGGACGAGGCAACCGCGAACTCAGTCGCGCTTGTGGCATCTATTTCGTCTTCGCGCCGATAAAGAAAACGTGCGCACGATCCGGAACGACCCTAGCGATGCTCGTGCAGAAATTAAAGCACCCTAAAACGGTTACTAAACCTCTACGAATGCCGACAACGGACCCCATCACAGTCGGCAATGCTTGTATACAGTCAAACAAAGACGCTGTTTTGTCAATAAAAGACAGGCGTGCGGCAAGTTTGCCAGATATGTCACCGTCTCGCTAAACGGAGTGACAAACGGCCAAGGGATTTGCCGCAGTTTGGCAACGTCAAGTGACAGGCAGTCCCTTGGAATTGCGGTGTCTATGAGCAATTGACAGTCCGTGAAAGCAGCAACGCCAAGTAATCCATTTTACCTTGGTGGCCAACCAAGAGCATGGTTGGTTTCCCGAAAGCGTCCCATCATAATCAACAACCGAGACTGGGTTGGGTTTAGGTCGAGTAAAAGGCCATACCTCCAAAACGCATTTTATTTGTGCATAAAAGTCACGCTTGACCCGATCTACGAATTTTCCCGCCTCATGTTTATCCACATTTAAAGGTTGTTTATAGATCGCGAGACAGGTTCGCGAAGCAAACTAAATCTGAGTTGTCACAACGTCGCATTATAAACCGGAAAACATGTAACATCGCAAAGGCAAGGCAACCTGAACGGATTTAGCAGGCAAACCTCGGTCGCGTAATTGGAACGGTCAACACAGCAAGAACGGGTCGTTGAAACCCGTCTTAACCTCTACGCTGACCCGTGGCAGGATCGCACACTGACCACAGTTTGCTCATGGGATAAACACTGCCTTCTGGGTGGCGCCTGTCGTATGACACAGATTAGAAAGGCTCTTACGTTTAAAGTAGTTGGTCCGTTTGGAGTTACCTGTTTTTTTCGCATAGCTTTGTATGGTTTCATCCCTCGATCGATGTGCTGAATAACAAAAGCGCACGTTGATAGAGTAGGGAATTAGAGGCCAAACCCGTTTGTGGCATTTTGAGGCGTAATTTTAAGATGTGTTAGGCAAATTGTTACCGGACGCACCCCTTATTTTCGCACAAACGCTTTACGCTTCGTTTGTTTTCCAGGTAAATACAACCGACGCAGCCCCGGTTACAATGACGTAATCACACTGCCCGTTGGCGCCGCTAACATCAAGATCACACAGAAAGGTTATCGTAAGAACATCTACGATGGCAACTACCTGGCCCTCCAAAACAGCAGAGGTGAATATATCCTCAACGGAGCTCTCACACTGATCACCATTGCCAAAGACATTGAAGTTAACGGTAAGAATCGTACCCTCGTTGCAATGTTAACAGCAATTCGTAAACATGACCTTACAACGTGTTTTGTTGTTGTACAGGATCAGTTATTCAATACAGCGGGGTGAGCAAAGTCACTGAGCGTATTCACACCACAATGCCCTTGAAGGAGCCCATCAAGCTTCAAGTACTTAGTCTTGGTATCCGTGGATCAGATATCGCACCACCAAGCATCAGATATCGATATTACATATCCGTTCCGCGCCGTGCAGCCGCCAGACGAACAGCGGTACGTGATATTGAAATAAGCTGAGGCTTAACCTTAAAATGTGTTCAGTTCTAAAAAGGTTATTTTAAGTATTTGAGGTTTAAAATTCATTTTGTGTTTTTTTGCGCTCAGGTTAAGCCCACAGTCTTGCAACGATCGCCAGTTTCGCGTAAAGCAGCAACAACCAAAGCATCGCGCAAACATCAACCAAGATGGGCTGCCGGGCGATGGAAGAAATGCAGATCCCAAGGCAAGCAACAGTGCGGCTCTGGTTGGAAAACAAGAATCGTCTCCTGCAAAATCGGAAAACGCGTCGCAACTGGGTAAGTTCAAACACTATTTTTGCTGAAGATTACAGGCTGGTTTTGTTTCCGATTCGTTTTACAAGCCGCAGTACAATATAAACAAAGTGGCATAAAGGCAAAAACGCTACACTGGTTCAGCGTTCACACCATTAAATGCATATTAGCCCTTGTCGCTTAAAAAGTTTCGGAAATTAAAACCACTAACGAGCTTAAATGGCGCGTGCATATCGCCCGCAGGGTTGTATCCAACGTGTCAGAGTAATATAAGGTTCGGGTCACCACTTCACTTTCTGCGAGAGGCCTCAAATCAATTTTCGCCTTAATTTGAAGCTTGCGAGTGCGTTGCCCCAAGGTCATTTAATTTGAAGTGTATCATTGTCTTCGCTCGCGAGCCGATGTGTGGGAATGGAGGAAGAAAAAATATCGCTTTCGTGTTCGCCATTGTGGCTGTACACCTCTCACACGCCACGCGCTGGGCGAGGGGGCTGTTTACGTACATGTAGAGAAACACAGTTGGTGATCATAGAACGGGCCGCCCTCCTTAAACCGGTCGCTTAGTTGCTTGATTTGTCACAATGAAATAAGTGAGCGGTGACGCGGCTGTGAAGTCGAGACGCAAGGAACATGGAAAACAAGTAACTCAATCGACACAGGGTTTTGTTAATGTTCGTTAAACGCTCGACTCCCAGAGGCGCCTAAACAATGACACCAGGGGTAAGCGATAGTTTCAACTATGTCCTCACCGCATGTTGTTGGTCTGGATAACATGTTTTGCGTGCCCACACCAAGCAACAGTTCGCGGCCCCGCTTAAACACTGCTCTCTGACTGCGCTTAGCGACTTAAGGCCACAGAAACAATGATTAATCTGTATGTGGTGAAATCCACCTCCGGGCGTGTAATAATAACAGCGATGCGGTTTTAGTGGCAATCCGGTCGGAAATGTTCGAAGACCGATATTTGATTTACTCGACATGTTTGTTTCATCGATGACAGTCACAAGACAACATTGCTTTCACCGCGATAAGCCAATTGCTTTGGCGCGCGGGCTCTGAATACCTGGGTTCTACGTAACGAGCGGCGCCCTGGGACTGTCTGGTTTTCTAATTGGGGCTTCAAATGCGGGAAGACGCAAGTCGTGTGCGTAATTGACATTTCAAACCAGTGTCCGCTATCGTCGGAAAACAAACCACTACAGAGCAACCAATGTGCTCGCATCCAAATCGACGAAAAATGTTCTCACACGTACCTTTTGATTAAAACGCATAGGTGTGTAAAACTTTTCGGGACCACGCTAGTCGTCATGCATCAATGTAGATATTAGGCGACCGCAGTATCGGCAAAAAAGTTAACACACCCACTTCGCGCGCCGGTGGCCCGACCACAAACTTAGTTTTCTCGATGTTTAACTTGTGATTTGCAAAATTTGTATGTATGAAATAAACTAACCCGGTTCTTCTTAATTTCCAGGTGCAACCCGGACATTAAACCGTACGACACCTTGCCCTGTTTCATCAAAGCCTGTCCAACAACTCCGCCACGACCAACTCCGCCACGACGCAGGTTTCCAACACACGACAGCCGCCATCCAACCATAGTGAATCGTTACAACTACGCCTTCTGGAACGCAGGATCGTGGGGCCCATGCTCAGCGTCCTGTGGTCTTGGCACCAAAATGCGACTCGTCAAATGTCAGATGAAATCAGGACGTTTGGTCGCAAACTCAAAATGCGATGCCGGTCGACGTCCATCCGAGTACCACGGCTGCAAACTACGAGAGTGCCGGTAAAAACAAACGACAGAATTATCCAGAACGGATTTTGAAGTCAAGGAAAACGAGTGGGGCCGTTGACGTTTCGATGGGTCAGTGCTGCCAGGAACGGCGAAGGAAGAGGGGAAAAGCGGAAGAAAAAGAACTTACGCGTGGTGCACGCCACAGCCACGCACACTGTAGAAAGCCAATTTGCTGTGCAGGGCCGGTGCGTAAAATTTCTACTTGCCCTGCACTGTTTCAGCACTGTGCCTGTTTTTACTGCGTGTCTTTTGTTTTCGTATTTATTCGCGTGTAGATTGTGTGCCATCAACGTGGATCTACGTTGGCGCACGCCTTCATTGCAAAACACATAATTTATGCTTTTTCGAACATGTTCCTTATGTATAATTTCTGTTATTATTCTCTCTCCTTGCCCAACATGTCTCAAACGGTATTGTTCTGTCGCGGTAGAGAGCTTCTAACCCAACGCTTTGTTGTGCGTCACGCAAATTCCTTAAGACCCAGTGACAACCTTCTACAAGTCTATTCGTATAACAAGCAAAAAGCGCTTGGAGGTGAAGAAAAATAAAAACGCATCACAAACATTCAACAAACTCGACTTGGTACGTTAATTTAAAAAATTTGCTCCTGATTTGCCGTTAAATCTGCCTCCATGCGCTTAAAACAAACTAGTGTGTTCGGGTGTGTCCAAAAAATATCTTTGTATTCGTACTATTTTTTTCGCGTCCTCGGCGCCTCCTCATACTTAAGGTGCTACGTATAACCTCCAAATGCCGTTCACTTCTTCAACTACAAAAACGAATCGTCTTCTATCCTAAGACCTTGAACGTCTTGCGTTAGAGTTAGGCAAACTGCACTGCCTTTGTACTTATACTCTAGTTAATATATACAAGCGTGGGTTCTTGAGTAACTATAACAGTCAGTCTTCGGACTGCAAACCGCCTATTCGTGCCTATTTAGTTTGTTGTGCCTTTTTGGCATGTGTGATGTTACGCCGTTTTTGACTCTTATTTATATCGCAGAACATATTTTCATATACAACTTTCATAAAAAAACTCGAATAAAATATTAAAACAAAACACTGGTGTTTCGCAGAAAAATGGGTTACAATAGCCCCAAGGCAGGCAGATCAAGTCGGCGATAGTTATGTAAGGGATGAGATTAGCGAGCATGTCTTGCACGCACCGCTGAGCAGCAGAAATGCAGTGAGAGCTTTACCGGACGCCTAATTACTTGCGTAACAATGTCTGTTTATATTTTTGTTGGCCCAAGTGACCGACGCCTGGTGAGAGTGTTTCGCAGGCAACGCGCAATAACCTCAGTGCTTTTCGTCGCACTTACAAGTCAAGGGCACGGGTTTGACAATCTCGCTCTAATGTCAACAACTTCATGTAGAGATCTACGGGCACAGCTGAGCTCGGGTGAAAATGACTGACGTGTCACAAGGGTTCAATAGCAAACTGCAATATCTAGTGTCAGCAAAGTCAGCGCTTATACATCACGCGCACGCGCTTGTACGACAGCTCCCGACGAAAGCCTTAACTGCAAAACCATTAGGCTACCCACAGTACTCAAATTTTCGCCGAAGCGATGCACAACAAATTTTCGTAATGGTTTGCAGTGAAAGCTTGGCTAATGCGACTTGAAGGGGGCGAGGTAAAATGTTATTGTTTAATGCCACGTTCCAATACGTTCACACAAAACGTTCTGCTATCGCATTCCTTCACGATGGAAGGCAAAATTTTGCTTCATTTTTCAGGCCCAAATTTTGTATGACACATTTGATATAACGTAAATGAGTTTGCCAGTTCTAGGTGAGTTCAGTTTACACCCTACGTAAGTACTGAAACGTGCAGGAATATCAAGCTTACATATCAATTGTGAAAGAATTATTTTCCCTTTTTGCTATTTTGCTTCAACTTTCACATGTTGGTAAGTAAGTAAGTAGCACAGAATCATTCTATTTACGTGTTACCGAAACCCGAACGCCGAGAGAGATGGTGATTTAAATTCGACCCTTCAGAAGGGGACTGCGACGTAGATAGTGACCGTTTCAAAATGTATTATTGCATAAATGATATATCACCACCAAGAGATAAACATGTAGTGGTTGTGTATTTTTAGAGCCCCTCGTTACGTCCTGCGTCAACGGTGTCGATTATTGTCTGCACAAGATCCATCTGCCCTCTGTGACGTCACAGCCCTTGGCCTCTCTCGCGACCCGCGCGAAAATAGAGGCCAAGCGCTATTGAGGAATATGACGTATGAACTGCGGGTCGATTCAGCCGCGGAAGGCAATGAATGCTCGGGGTCAGAGTTTGAACGAAACGCCCCAGCAGGAGAGAACAATTGAGGCTTTGGGTGATTCTGAGACAAAGAGCTTTGCGCCTACACAACGATTCATCGATGATTTTAAAAATAGCGTTGAATCCGTGGCGCCGTACATCACAAGTTTGTTTGGGAAAAATGATTGTCGACGCGAAAGAGTCGGCACTGAACACATAATTTGTTGTGCATGTACACCTGCCTCGTCATTAATACCTATATTCTGACAATAAGGAATCATTCAAGAAAATCTTTTTTTGACATATAATATGTAAACAAAGGAAATGATTAAGAAAAATGTCAAACTTGTCTTTCTTAAACATTTTTGGTGTGCGTAACTGCGTTGGAAGAGGTTTAGGAAACCAAACAGACGCTGTTGCCGGTGTTGACATTTACTTGTGAGGATTAAAGCAAGTGCTGATTTTTACCTGTGTTCGTGAGCAGGTTTACTGTTTCGGGCAAAAATAAACCTGTTTTAAGAAAATCTGCATCATTTAGAGTTACATCTTGACAAATCCAATTAAAAACACAAAACAATCTTCATTTAGCAAAAAAATGTTTGTTTAAATTACACTGCGTTCCTGAAAATGCAATAAGAGACATAGGGTAGATGTTGCATCTTCGAACAGATACACATGAATATGATACAATAGATGTCAGAGTAACCTTTTTATCCCGGTGGATAAAAATAAAGCAGGATGAAGGAGATAACTAGGACACTACTTCATGATTGACGCCGTTTTGTAGCGAGCCAACTTGGGCCGCGGTTTTCCTCATACTGCATATGTCAACCGTTTCCTCAAGGTCCCAAGGCCTGGCGTGAATGATTGCAGATCGTTTAATGGCCGAGTTCTCCGGATCAAGTCGCATCTTTTTCCTGTGCCTTGAGACTTTTTGATAGCGATCAGCGAATTTGCGCGCGTGCCTAATGAATGAGGCTGTGGCTGTCTGCCTAAACGAGTGCGATTACGAGTGAACACAAACAAACCAGGCCAGATTTGAAGACGATCGCCCAGCACAAGGCGCTCATTGTCCGACCCTTTAATGCGGTAACGCTTCGGGGCGCCGCTCTGTTCTGTGGTCGTCGGAAGTATAATATATTACATAATGCATGAACAGTCGTATCCGCAATAGTTTATTTTTCAACGCAAGAACCGTAAACAAAGGCAAGATTTGTTACGTTTGCGCACGCGAAAACGAACATGTGCAAGTTTGTGGTTGGGAGCAGAAAAAATGTTAAAACTTGACATTTAACCGAATAAACCATTAATCTACCACATGACAAGTACATGTACAACTTTTCCGTTTTGGCACGTTATTTATACACATGTTGTGGGAACATCAAATACATATCAGTTTATATATGCCCAGTTCGTCCGTTGCCAATGCGCAGCTGTGGCTTGAGCGCAAAGTTGCTCATCGTCAAGCGGCCAGGCAGGACAAATGCGACTGTTTCACCACGTTCACGGGCGGATGTCAATCAGTGACGACTCGTGAGAAAACTACCGAGGTTCAATTCGGCACCAAGTCACAGATCAGTTGTGACGTCAACAAATGGACCGAATTAAACGAAATCGAGCGACAGATCGCCGAATCCCAAAACATTAAAAGGTTGAATGAAATCGTACAACCCACATTGGAACGAGGAAGGCTAATGGCGAACAGATGCCATGTGGTAGAAGTTTCTCCACAATGCAGCTAGATTGAACTGTTGTCAAAGCGATACGAGGAAGTTGTTTAAAGGTTTATTGAGACTGACGTATTTGCGACTCTTTTTAAAATGGATACTGTAACAGTGTAACAGGTTTGAGGAGAAGAGCTGAAGATTTTTGTGAAATTTATTGATGCAACAGAATCATAAACTGACGCAGAAAATCCATGTTTAAGTTCACACAAAAAAATTAAAAAAAAAATTAAGAACCCAATGTTGGTGAAACAGAATAAATATAGGTAATAGAATATAATTCCTTAACACATCAGATTTGTTTTTAATCACCTCCATTAAAACGTAAATTCCATTCAGATCGGGCTTTTTTACCATCGTAAAATGAAAATACATCATTTTGTCATATAAGATGATCAAACTGCTTAGAAATTAACAATCCATACAAAGGAGAATGGTAATAACAACGGGGGTTACCTGTTCCTAAATACATACTAATGTGCAAGTTCTATAATTGCCGATTGTTTCTTAAAGCGTTTTCCAATGTCTATGTTTTATACGAGACTCGCACCATGGTCGTTTTCGAGTACGAATCCCGATCACCATGCGTCCAAAGTGTTTTCAATTAAAAATATAAACTACAACCCAACAGCGCACCAAGCGGCAAAGGTTTTTACACCATTCCTGGGGGTCAATTTGCTACACTTTACTTCTTAACACTTGAAGCTAATGCACCTGCTAGCTTACTGTAAACACCATGACAATACTCGGTCATAACTGGGTAAATAAATATGTTTCCTACCTTTACATCAGAATTATCCCTTACAGCATCAGGTATTTACTGGAGTGGAGTTCCATAAAATGAGACCATCTTTAGCTGTTGCACAAAGATATTTTCTACATCAGATTTACGCAAACTTTTTTGTTTATTAGATCCTGCACATTTTAAGTTACTTAATCAAAAATCTGATCATAATAAACAACTATGTAGTAACAAACATTTAAGTTACATATAGTTGCACAAAACAATTTTGAAATAAATTACATTTGTATTTTGTGCAATCTTAACAAAGAAACACATTCAATGCCTTAGTACTGGGAAATCATCTGTGACTGTTTAAAAACCAAAAAAACGTTTGTGGTATTTGTTATGTAAGTTACTCCACAAAATATTAGTCATTTTATTGGTTTTCACACATTTTTGTGGAATAATACGAAAATATTACTGGTAACAGACTTTTTCTGTTGGCAAAAAATACAGGTTTGTAATTCTAACACATATTATACCAAATAACAGGTTAAACAATTTCCGCAATAAAAATATAGTTAAAAACATACACCACCCATCAGGCATGTTGCTTGGGATTGTTAGGGTAACACCATGGTAGGTTATCTTTGGTAACAGAAAGTTTCTGACTGAAGCTAAATTGGACCAGAAGTGGACAAACAAATAATCGTTAACCTTTTTTGACAGGCTATTGTTTTTTCTGTGCTTCCGTGGAAACAAAAACAAACAAAAAGGTTTTTTTAGGTATGTGCACATTAAATGTACACAATTTACACGTTTATTGTTTCAATATGGTATTTGGAGTTTGGTGGCAAGATACTACAAATAAATGCAGCCCTTTTGGTAACTTAAGACCTTTTTTCCTAAAATCATAAGCCCACCAAAAACAACAGGTGGAACAATTTTTAGGGTACGCGAGACCAATAAACCATGACAAGTGGATCAAGTATTCCCAAAACAAACAAATACCTTTAAGGCTCACCTAAAATAACAGCTACTTTGTACTGATTAAGGTCTTTAGGATATTTAAAGTGTGATTTTTACTGTTACGTTAGTGATATAGGTGCTGAATTCTTTAGATAAAAGCCTACATTAACAACACACATTCTACTTGTGCTGCAAAGTAAAGCTTCAATTTGGCTATACAAAGCCCCAAGCAAGTGGAACCTTATAAGGGTAATGTATGTTACTAAAGCCTTAAAATTTAAATTGAGGGAAAAATAACCCATATAAAACGCGATAGAGCAGGCATATCGACGACAGACTCGTTACTAAATTCTGTTAGACGTGGGCCAGTTGAGGTTAACTGAGCAAACACACAGACAATTGCAAGGTATGTTGATTAAAAGATGCTTCAACCGCAATAATTAAGGACTATATAGTCGAAAACATCAATAAACTAGAACAAGCTCACAATCAAAAAGAACGTTTGTAAACAGAATAAAACCACGTTGCGAATATTTGGCGCTGGAACATTCCCGCCAGTAAACCGTTCATGTGGGACAAAAATTATTTTCAGGCGTTTAACCTTTATTTGCCTAATATTAGGTTAGTTTGCTAAAAAAAAGCGGCATTGTTGTATTTAATACATGTGTGAATAGTAATGAGCGGGAGGCATTAATTTATCTTTTTCGGTGCCTGTTGACAAAAAAATATGAATACATGTACTGAGTTGAGTTGCGCTATTGACTTAATTTTATTTCAATTTTTTAGAGCTGATTTAAATAACCACTACCCCAACTTGTATTATGTCACGTACATAAAGTAAAAATTTTCGTGACGTTCTGCCTCTCTGGCGTAAAAAAACAAATAACCCGGACAAAAAACCCCCACACGAATAAACCAGGTTGAATGTTCGTTCTGTTTCTGTTTACTGTTTTGACTTGTGATTGCAATTTGCAACATTAAGTCTCACGTCACTGCTAATTTTTGTTACCAAACGCATTTGTTTTTAATACAAGGTGCGATATTGAACAGATTTCACACACAATGAATGACCTTTGCATCTGCACAATGGTTTTGGGACACTTACAGGTAATTAAAGTAATTTGAAGCAAAACATAAGAGCCTTATATTTTACAATCTGCCAATGACAATAGATTTTGTAAACTTTAGGCAAAGTAAATGTTTAAATCCACTTGCCCTTAACATGTTTTAGTACTTGGTAATGTGCTGAGATACTGAGTGTTCTCTGCTTTTCAGGAACAGAAGAAGTCATTTGGGACCATATTTGAGGAGTTTGGAAAAATTTCCAGAGTACCAGTTACACAAGAATGCAAAATTGGACTGACACATATCATGCTAAATATTGGCAATATTTTTAATCAGAACAAAAACCTTTTGCAATGCCTAAATTATTATTTTAAGTGCAATCAGCACAGTCATATGCAACAAAATCTCATGCTTCCAACATGCAGCAACAACAATAACAACTCCACTGAACCAGCCAATAAAAAAGATCTGGAAATTATAAAACTTGCTGCGGAAAGTACTAAACCTATGATGTTGCAATACCAACATGAAACTCAGAGCAGCACAACAAGTTTAGTTTTAAATACAAACCCACAAGCTGTACCAGTAGTGAACCAATTTCCAGTTGTTCTACCCTTGCAACCACCCTCTGAGACTTCGTCTTCATTGGCTGGAAGTGATCACTCTAGTATGAGTTCTGATGTTTTCCACAACAATTCATCCAACCAAACACAACCTAACATTGAATTTGGGGATGTTGGTTCAATAGATCGGTGTCAATTTGAAGGTTCAGTTGTTAATGGCCGCAGACCAGCTTTAGCCCACTCAAAGTCAGATAGTCCAAACAACAGTTCTGACATAGAGAAGCAGCGTCTTTCAAAAAGAAGGAGGTGTGTTTTCCAATGTTAAATTGATGCATTTTCGTGTTTTAGGCTGTGTAACTTTATCTTCAAAAAACTATGTAAAATTAAAGGGTTCAGCTAAACTTTACACTAACACATTGCTATTTCCTGCACAGTAAAACAGAATCGGACACACAAAATCCTAATGAACGTGATGCTCATAGCAGTGGCCCCACTTTACCATCTGCTGCTACGTTTTATAGTGGAAACCGTCTCAGTACCAAATGTAAGTTTTTTACACAGTTTATAACAGGAGTGGGCATTTATTTTTTACACAAGGTTTCACATTAATATGGAATACAAATGATTACTGCTCTTAAAGTAGTCTATTCAAACTCCAGCACTTAAAGAACAGTACACGAAATCTAAGGAATATTTTTAACCCAACTGCAGTTTGATGTTTATTGTTGTGTTAACTTGTATCAAGCATTTACACTTACACATGGGTGCCGTATATGTTTTTATTCAACCACCAAAGTCATTCATTGTTGAGATGTTCAATAAATATACATGTTAATATATATCCTAAGCGGCATTGTTGGTATCTGAGGAAAACAGTGCTCCTTTAAGGTTTAATAAGCAGAAAAAACATTTAAGAAATAAAATACCTAAGTACAATTAAAGCAATACTATATTTTTCAGCAATGTGCACATGCCAATACCCAATTACAAAATTACAATAATAGGAAAAACTGCTTTGAGTAACAAAGAACTACTTTATATCCTAAATTGCATTTTATACAAATGCTAAACTTTATTTGTTCTGTCTAGGTTTGCGAACTGTCTTCAAACAGTTTATTCAAAATCAACTTCCAAACCAAAACTCCTGGTTCAGCTTCATTCGACTTGGCTTGAATCTTTCTAATCAGGACATCAATCACATAACGGAGGATTACAAGGACAATGCTTTTGCCAGGAAGTTCTCATTCCTTGAAAAGTGGGCAGAGGGTAGGTCAAACAAACATTGTAGTGTCAGAAAATTGTTAACCTGTTTGGTGGATTTACTTTGTCAGTGTGCTTCTGTGTAATTGTTGAAAACAAAAAACATTGGGTATGAAATTAGGATGACTTGTAAGAATTGGAATTCATTGAACCCTAGTTTTACCCTAGTTTTATTGCAAATATATCAACAGTTTAACTTTATGGTAACTGTAAACTATTGTTAGTCATTTTCAGAGAGCTCCTATAATGATTAATAGTATGCACTGCATTGCAGACAAAGTCTTTCAAAGTGAACAGGAGGTTTGGAATTTGTTGGAAGAAGCTTGCAAGTCAGCCACCTAAAACTGATGGTTCGTGTGTACAGTTTGTAATTGTATCGAAAAAGTTTTTTCTACATTGAAAGTTTTAGAAAAGCAGCAAGTGTGTTTGAATATCCAACACTACCAGTTTGAATCTGCGTAAATTGAAGTCCAAATCTGCCGTTTATGTTAGGTTATAGAAGTCAATGTTGTTTTATTTACAGTCTAAACTTGAGCCACTCGCATTGAAAAAGAAGCAGCAGCGCCGGTACTGGAACGCTCGTTTATTTTTTCAGCTAATGCTCAGACGCACCGAAAAAATAATAAGGCGTCTAATTAAAATGTGTATCGCCTCGTGGTTGGATTTTCTGCAACGTGAGCAAACATTTAGCGGCCTTAATTGTGAACATTTTTCTTAATTGTAAAGTTTTGGTTGCGTCAGGGCCCAAATAGTAGTTGCAATAGGTAACAACCGTTGATCAAACCCTAACGCAGTGGTTCTTAAACATTTTTAAATTATTCGCAAAATAATCCTCCGATATTTTATGAATCGCGGTCCCGTCAAATTAACATCATTTCGATTACAATTTAGAAATGCATTCGCTTGTTACTTGTCATGTCACAAAACAGCATTGTGCGGTGGTGCCATAATGGGCGCAATCAACGCTGCACATGAAACGTAAATTTAGAACACATCGGCACGGTAGTCAGTAGTCACAAGATATCATCGATCAAAAGATGGACCCCCTAAAATCGCTTCCAGGGACCGCGGGTCCCACTTCGAGAACCACTGCCATAACGTAACTACAACGACCACATGTCTGCCGTTGTTAACACGGCGAAAGGGAAATCACCCTCGCTTATACAGATGTAATAGAAGGCATAAGCTAATTCTTAAGGAAAAAATACACTGCTTTATTATTGTTTTGTTACTTGCAATTATGTGTGTACAGACGTGGATTATTTCTAATCTAAAACAACTATTCTACTATAACATTCCAAAATGTAACCAGCTATGGTTGGCACGCGATGGGATTATTCATGGCACGCCAAGTGGTTTAGTGCAGTTTAACTGCAGCAACGGTTTAGTGCAGTTTAACTGCAGCAACGAGCTATAGAGTGCGCGTGTAAAACAGCCTTGTACATATTGTAACGAGAGCCTACTAAATGCAGAAACATAAAGCAGTAACGTCATCAACTTGAATGTCAATAAAGTTTTGACATAATTTGTAATTTGGCTACTGCTTTGTTTTTATTCCCACTTATTATGTTTTTTTTGTTATAGAACACTGTATAAAGTAGTGCTGAGACCGCAAGTTTCATACGTTGAAGTTTCATTTATTTCTTGTTGCTTCATGCATTGAACTTTGTAGTTAATCTGTAGCAATCACGTATCTGCATTTTTTATTCCCAGTCTTAACTTTGCAAAAGTCTTTTTTTAGGAAATGGTGTGACATTGCATTCCTCAATATACCCAAAACCCAACCTATTGTATGTTTTATTTTGCTTTTAATCAGAAAAGAAAATGTAAATAGTGTTCTTTTAATAATCATTCCCAAGTGCAATTATATCTTAAGAACGATCGTTTACTTATATGCACCTTTCAAAATTAAATTTTATTGGAAAGCATAAGGCCATGATGCAAACTTTGTTTTGGTTTTTGTGACATTTTTGCTACACATGTAGTTCATGACAGTACAGTTTTTAAACTGTAGCAAACAGCCTTGGCTTCAAAATCAAGTGTTTGGCACACATATTGTAGTTTCTGTGTTGGTGTTTCGATAATTAATGACTTCAATCCAAATTAAGCAAAGCTGTTTTTCCNCCATGATGCAAACTTTGTTTTGGTTTTTGTGACATTTTTGCTACACATGTAGTTCATGACAGTACACTTTTTAAACTGTAGCAAACAGCCTTGGCTTCAAAATCAAGTGTTTGGCACACATATTGTAGTTTCTGTGTTGGTGTTTCGATAATTAATGACTTCAATCCAAATTAAGCAAAGCTGTTTTTCCAATATTGTTTATTGAATGTTGCGAAACATTGTTTGTCGCCTATGCCAATAAAATATTGAATGTAGTGACAAATGACAGACGGATTCATCTTTTTTACTCAGCATTTACAGAAGGTGTGGAAATAAATAGGTTGCAGGCGAAAAACTCTTATAGCTATCGAAAACAAGTTTGTTCTAAACCCTTGCTGGTCGTTTCATGGGTTTACAGTTGCCTGAAATTGCTTTGCAACTTTTTCCTTTCTAGCTAATTTTAAGACACACGATACATGGTGTAAAAATTTAGGGTAAAATACCAGCCTGCCGTTTTCAATGTTTTGACAAATGCCATCATCACCGCGTAATAGTAATATTTTTTCCCAGGATTTTACCTTTCTTAACACGATATTACTGGGTTAACCTTGGTTTAACACTTATGTAGCCGCTACAACCGATATCAGCAAATACAAGCAGTTCCCTATTTGAAACTTCTTGGGCAACCTAAGCATTCAAAA